>JAQPPZ010003245.1:0-115796 GCA_028583015.1 Wollemia nobilis | reverse complement strand
TTGAGGGTTTTTCTATTTTTTCTTTACCTATATCATGAGTAGGTCTTATTATTCTATTCCTCAATATTCTTTCACAATTTTATTTTTCAACATATTTATCCTCTCTTGACTCTATTATAGAAGCTTTTGACTTATTTTACTCATTTTTAGTATTTTCTTATTAATGACAGAGCTATTAACTTCTATAAATACATTTTCCTTACCAATTATTTTCTCCTGAATGGTGCATGGTAATTCAAAAGAGTATTCAAAATCTAATGAGATAGTCCATAGGTTCATCGAGAATGATCTTCCTTAAATTAAGATCATATTGAATAAAGGGTTCCTTGCTAATATGTTGAAATTGTTGTATTGTGTCCTCTAAGTTTTAATCTACTTTTTCTTCATAGGCTAAAGCCTCAAAAGAATTAGAATTTCTTCCAGTATTCTTCCTTATTGGTCTCCACTTTTCATTTTATTTAAATTTTCTAGATCTATTTTTTGGAAGTTTAAAACCATATTTATCCATAACCATTTGTAATTTTCTCGTACTATTTTCTACAAATGATTCTAATGGTATCTTCTTAGGGTATGATCTCTCAATATGCCCATCTCATTACATATTCTACATCTAAAATATATGTTTTCATAATCTATAGTTTGGATCCACATCTTATCCCCATACTTAATAATGATTAATTTTGGTAAATCTTTGCTTATATCAATCAAGACCAATATTCAAGTATAAATACCCAAAAATATATATTTTGTTTTATATGAAATATCAAGGAATTCTCCTATAGTGTTGGCTATTACCTTGAAGATATATATTTCCTAAAATTCAATGGGTAACCCAAATATCCTAACCCAGATTGGTACTAGGGATAGATTTATATTTTCAGGTGAAAAGTCTTCATACCAGCGGGTAAGGAATAGCCCTGCTCTTCCCATAAATAAAAGACCCCCTTTTAGGATTCTTTCTCATTCTTCCTTAGAAAAAAAATATCTAGGAAGAAACCTTTGGTAAGAAATGTTAGAATCACTCTAGGAGAATTCCAACTCCTATCAATCCATTTTCTCAAGGTTGAAGCCCCTAGCCAATAACCATTAAATTTATCAAAAACTACCCTATCTTGGAGAAATGAGGATCTCTATGAGGTTCGCTCACTAACCTCTACCACTAGGGATTACTCTAAGGATTTAACTATAAATTGATCCATGGAAAGAAAACTAAAACTCAAAATCTACTAAAATTTATTTCAAAATTCTATAGCAAATATAATATTTGATAAAAAAATTTAAAAAATTTCATGCACAATTTCTAAGATAAAGAAGGGGAAGAAAACTTAGCTAAAAATTTCTTTGTCTAGATAGAATGTCTTACCTCGTTGAAGTCCTAGCCCTTCATTTATTTTCCCATTGTTTGAACTCTACTTGGAAAATATTTGCAATTTCATTTTTTGCAAATTGAAAAATTATCACTACCCTTGTTCTGAATGGTTGAATTCACATGGTTGTATATCCATCAATATTGCTTGGATTTTTGCATTTATCCACCCATTTTAAATCTATTCAAATTCCACACAAGTTGGTCCAAGAATCAGCTGAATCGGTAACTCTTCACGAAGATATAGCTCCTAAAAGATGAGATATTTTTCAAGAAAAAACCCTAATCCTTCACACTTTGCAATTTTATTTTTCACAACTTGAAAAACCGTCTCTCCCATTGTTTCAAATGGTTTACTCCACAGGGTTGTATCTCCCTCAATATTGCTCATATTTTAGCATATGACCACTCATTTTAAAGCTATTCAAATTTTGCACAAGTTGGTCTAAGAATCAGTTGAATTAGATAACTATTCCCGACGACATGACTTCTAAAATATGATATTTTTTTTCAGGAAAAAACCCTAATCCTTCACACTTTGCAATTTCATTCAACCCTTACTAACAATCATATTCATAGATGAAAAGGAATGCTTCAAATTTTTCTAAGACATCTCATATATTTTTTTACATGCACCTACACATGCATCAAGAGAATGTTTTACAGTGTTTATGTATGTATATAAATTATATCATTCCATATTTGATAGATTTCCATAATTATTTGTCCCAATAATTATAATAATTTAAACAATTAGGTGATTCATAATACTATGATTTGAGTATAAATGACCTATACATTCCTCCTAAAATATTTCTTATTGTTTGTGAATGATTTTGTCGACATTTTTCAAGTTGAGTATTAGTTGAATATAAAAAGTCTCTTTTGTTTATCACGTGATATGATTTAAGTAGATTAAATTATACACCTAGAGTTGAATTTTTGAAGGCCATATGCAATAGGATGATTGATAATGAATAATCTCAATACTATAATTGATTGAATATTTTTTGTTTTAGGAATATTTTATCTAAACTTTATAATAACAAAGAATGAATATTACCAAAATATTGTAAAATAATATTTTATTTATTTTCATTATAAAGTCTAACATTTATATAAATACTTTTTAATATATAAGATGCTTCCAAAATTTTAGAAATTATTTTTTATCCTTTTCCAAATTCAAGATGGTAAATTTGGTCTCTTATTCTAGGTTTTAATTATATTTTTATGATTACCATTATTTTCAATATTTTTGTAGGATCACCATTCTTAAGTTATAATTTTGTCTTTATGGTTAAATTTTGACATTTATATAAATAGTTCTTAATACATAATATGCTTCTAAAATTTTAGAAATTCATATTTTTCCTCCTTCATGATCAAGATGTTGAAATTGCTCATCTTAATTCACAACATAATTTATTTCTTATGATTCCCATATTTTCAACATTTTCATAGGGTTGCTTTAAGCGGTCCTCTTACTCTAAGTTATAATTTTTACTTTATGTCTACTATCATTTTCAAGATTTGATACAATTAGTTTAAATTATAATTATGTTTGTATGGTTTCTATTAGTGTGGCCACATTTCTATAATTTTTATAGAATTTTTTTGCTTGGTCCACTTAGTCCTTTTAGTCTAGGTTATAATTTTATTTTATGGTTACTAAATATGCGGGAAAGTATTGATGGCATGTGTTAAAATGTTTTATTTTTAGTTTTTAATTGTATTCAAAGGAAGCATCCCGGTGATCTTATCAGGATTAGAGAAAAATAATCAATATCAAAATATATTTAACCCAACTCAACCACATTTAGTTTCCATACTAGAACCTTTCGTATGCTATGAAAAACCAACCACTATATCCTTATTCATAATATAACAAAACAAGAAAAAGGATCCAATTTTGAAATTTATTTTCATAATGTTTATATTTTATTTATACATTACATATCATGAATATAATAATCGACATGTGGTGGTATGATTCACACAAGTTAGACCTTTCTGTAGTTTCTAACTTGGAATTTAAGCTCCTATTTTTGCTTCTTCCATGCTCTCTTAATAAGGTGTGGGTACCACTCTTAATGGACTACTTTTAAATACTTAGTAGACATTAGTTTAATTTATTTTTCTTTCCCTTTTTTCCATATACATCGTTAGAGTAATTTTTTTTGTTAATAGTTAAAAATACATGATTTATATTTTGATTTGGTTGATATTTTATTTTTGTAATTCATTGGTGTTAATAGCAGCATGTCAAATTGTAATAAATGTTTACTTCATTCCTCCAAGGTAAGTCATTTGGTGAGGAGATAAAATTGATAGATATTCTTAGAAAATATGCCCATTCTCTCTTGTGTTCAATATTTGTAAGATGATACAATATTATTGTTGTATCTATTTATGGGGTGTAACACCCAAACCCCTTTTGATTCATGCCTTGGATGTCCTATTTGAAGTAGCCAAGCCCTCATTGTTTGTCCACATACTCTATACTTAGAATGAGCTAGTTTATAGGGGTTTACTTAGGCTATACTTGAGTTATTCTACAACTAACCTACTAAAATTTGTAAGATAGTTGTGTACTTAGTTAGTTTGCAACCACTCCTAAGTTTTAGCATTGGGAAATATTATTTTTATTATGGATAATAATTAATTGATGTATGTGCTTGGAAGGATGCTTTTGTCTGGGCACCATTAGTATGTCATGGAGGGCATCTTGTATCATAGCTATAATGATAACTAGTATTATAGAGATTATATCTCTATTTATAATATTTGAATCTATACACACTAATGAGAGGTCAAGCGAACTGTCAATACCAATGAGGACATAGACTAGGGGAATGGTCCAATAGATAAAAGATAGAGGTGTGGCCTTTGTGGAGGAGTGAGACATTCCCTGACATCAAGTTAAGCCCCCAACTAGATTCATGGCTCGAGTTATAAATATGGAGGAAGGTGGAAGTAGGAGGTGCCACTCATCACTTTGAGGAAGAAAATATCAAAGAATACCCTAGATATAGGGAAAATGGAGATATAGGAGTCATATCATAGAAGTGGTAGGGTGAAGGATGATGTCTGAGATATTGAACATAAAAGTAAGAGCACTTTGGTGGACATCCAAGTGGATGTTGAGGAGGAAACTACCCTAGAGAATAGAAAAATGGGTAATAAAAAGGTATACACATAAAAAAATATAGTAATGGATATGATCCATACAAAAAGAGACCCTAATAATTATTCTAAAGATTAAAATTATAACTTCACATAAATAGATGTGCAAAAATAGATATAAAATAAAATGCTAAAATGAAATAAAATTTCTACTAAAAATTATAAATGTAGGTACCTCAAAGAGATGATATGATTTGATTGCTTGTGGTCTATCTCATCTTACTATTCAAATTTTACTATAGTTGATACTATTCCATCATCTTCAAATATACTCAAATGATGGGTAAACATGATAATATGTTCACTTTTGTACATCATTCAAGAAAACTCTTACAAAATGGGGGTAGTAGTAGCATGAGTGGGTTGAGTGATACTTTGGCTTTGCTAGACATAAAAATATCATAGATAGATAAGAGGTCTATATTTATAGCAAATTATGATGGAAACAGGGAGGAGTGCTTAAGGGATATGACAACGATGTGATATCCCATCCTATTGAGATAGATGATAAACCTTGGTCATGCATTACAAGATGTATCAAGAATTAGGACCAAAGAGAAAATATTGAGTGAATTAGGGTAACATCTCAGGGGATGATGAGAAGTAAGCAATAGCCTTCCAACAGGATTTTTTATTTATAAACAATACAACTAGTTCCACAACCTATCTGGAGATGGTGTAATTATTTAAAAAAAAATAGCTTTATAGAATTATAATGATTTTGGTATAAATGTTGTAGGTAGGAATATACTTTGAACATTGATTTTTGAAACTAATACTTGAATTTTTAATTTAAGATCACATGTAAAATATTTTTCTGAGTTGTGGGAGAATTTTTATAACTTTTTGATGTATTTTTTGCAAGGTTTGACCAATTTTTGTTGAATTTTTGGCAAATATTTTGAAGATCATGCTTTTTGTGATGAAGTAAAGAAAAAATTTATAAGTTCATATCACACCTTATGAGTTTTGTGATGAAAGTAAGGAAAAACTTTAAAATTTCATATTACACTTTAGAAATTTTTAGGTTAATTAGGTATGGAAGGGAAATGTATGCATGTTATAATGATGAGAATAATATGTGAAATTTAGGGACTATTTTTTTATCTACACCCTTAAAAAATAATGTTCTTCCACTATGTTTCAATACACTTATCTAAATTATTTTCAAAGATTAATTTTTTTATTTAATGTAGACCCATTTTCACTAAAACTTGGTGGTTGTTTCAGAAAAAACACAAAAAACATCAAGGAGCGATCCCATGAAAAGCACAAACATGGCTGCCAAGTCCTATTCGAATAGAAGAAAAGGCACTCCAAAAAGATCTCCTTCCTTTTGATTTATATTCTCTCTTTCTCCATGTAATTTGTTTTCTCATTCTTACATGGATGGTTTTGAATATTAGTTTGAATTCATTGATTCTTATAATTTAGCAACCCTAATTTTAGGATCTTGCAATTTTGGAAGCAGTTATATTAATTTACATTGGGCTAATTTTGTGGGTAGACAAAAAGGACTTTCGGATAAGGTGGGTGATATTAGTTGACATGGATTTGAACAACTATGTTGTGTCAAATGGAAAATGCTCTTTATTGGGGCCTTTTTTATTCTATTTTAAGATGCACCCACTTGCACTCATTCACTATTTTCACAAAAACAATTGCAGATTTATCATTGTAGTGGAAACAAAAAAAGGGCATTTATGTGATAATTTACATGCAATGATCTACTTTGTTTTGGTCTGTAAGTGCTTTTCTTGATTGTGAGGTTTGGATGATCCTAAAACAAAATTATGTGGAGATATGTATGGAGGCATTTGAATTTTATTTTCTAGGTCAAATTTTTTTTGTAGTACTATGGGATATGAAGAAAACCATTCATTACCCAAATTTAATATTTTAAAGATAGTAGATAGACTATAAGTTTCATGATGTATATATAAACTGTTAGTCTCACAATGACACTGAGAGGGGGGGTGAATCAGTGTGGCTCTTTATAACTTAAAAATTTAACTCTTAAAGCCAAAACAATGAAAGCTTAAAACCACATAAAGCAAATATCACAAGAGAGCATCACACACAACACAAGATGTACCGAGGTTCACCAGTTTTGGCTACTCCTCACAAATAGACTGTTTGGACTTCCATCCAAATCCAGCCTTTGCAAAGCAACAACTTTACAATCAATTTATCTGCACCAACAGAAAGGAGCACCAACCCCTGATTTACCAGCACCAACTGGAAGGAGCACCAACCCCTAATTCCAAGCACCAACTTGGACTTCAATTCTAAAATTTGAATATTGACATATAAATGCCTTCACTTTTACAAGACCCTGACTGGTCTATTGCTCACTCAAACATTGCTTCAATTCATGAAAAACACCCACTCCAACGATTCTGCTTATCGCACTCTAACAGCCCTGACGACTCTGCTTAACACTCTCTTACAACATTCTTCCAGCCCACTTCTTGCAGCACTTTTACTCTAGTTTGAGCAGCACTATCACTCTCTTTCAATAGCACTCTTCTAACCCTCTTTCGGTAGCACTTTCCCTCTATACGGTGACACTTTTTCCACTATGAGCAGCAACCTAATTCTTCGTGTGACTGCCCTTTTATAACCCTATTTCTCATTGAGACTCCTCGTCTTCTTTATTCCGTAATCCCACTTGCAGCCTATTCATAGCTACTTCTTATGGTAACTCCTTTATAGCATAGTGATTTAATTGCATGCAACATATACTCTAATAGATCTGTTTTTGTTGGTCATGATTGTTCGTATAATTCTGATCAATGGTTTTCTCATGCTATTTATGGGACTGTAATTTCTCGTTCTTTACTATTCTTATTTACCTTGCATGATTTCTATCTGTAACTACACCTGTAACTATCGCACTAACTCCAGTTAACTCTTCTTATTTTGGTTGCATGATTTTCCTCTACAACTGCCCCTTTAACTGTCGTTCTACTTCAGTTAACTGTCCGTAATCGTGCTGTTGCGACCTGTCATGAAATCATGACACTTCTGTCTCTTTGTACTCTTCTCGCCTTTTACCCGTGAAAACATAACATGTCACGAAATCGTGACACTTTCGCTGCCTTGACCTCTTCTCTGTCTCTTGCCTACGAAAATGAAACATGTCACGAAATCATGACACTTTCACTGCCTTGACCTCTTCTCTGTCTCTTGCCCGCGAAAATGAAACATGTCATGAAATCGTGACACTTTCGCTTCCTTGCACTCTTCTCTGCTTGCACTAGCGAAAACAAGACATGTCATGAAATCATGACATCTTTCTCTTCCGTACACTCTTCTCTCGCTAGCACTAGCGAAAACATGACATGTCACAAAATCGTGACACTTTCGCTACCTTGTACTCTTCTCTGTCTTTCGCCCGTGAAAACACATGTCACAAAATCGTGACACATTTGCCTTGTGCCTTTCTCTGTATTTTGCCCATTAAAACACAACATGTCATGAAATCGTGACACATGCGCTGCATTGCACTCTATCTTCTCTTTGGGTTGCGAAAACCTGACATGTCATGAAATCGTGACACTTTTTCTCCTTGCCTTTCTCTTCGTGACACTTTTCGAAATCGTGACACTTTTCTCTTTCTCTTCTCGAAATACGTGACACTTTTTTGTCGTACAATCCTTCTTGCAAATTGTCATGAAATCGTGACACTTTTCTTTCTCTCCTTCCTCTTCCTTTAAAATGCAAATCGAGTGACACTTTTCTCTCTCCTCTTTCTTCGCTTTGAACAAAAGAAACATGTCATGAAATCATACATCTTTTCTCTCTCTTCTTTCTTCGCTTTGGACCAAAATAAGAAACATGTCGAAAAAATCGTGACATCTTTTCTCTCTCCTCTTCCTCTTGCAATATGTCATCGAAATCGTGACACTTTTCTACTTGCTTTTTCTTCCAACATGTCATTATTTTTCTTCTTCTTCTCTCTTCATAAGTCGTGAAATATTTTTTTTTTGCTTTTTCTGTCGTCTCTTCTTCGAACATGTCATGAAATTCGATGAGTTCTCTACTGCTTCGAACATGTCATGAAATCATGACAGTTTTCTTACTTGCCTTCTTTGCTTCCAACATGTCATGAAATCATGATAGTTTTCCTTGTGCTTTCTCTCTCTTCTAACATGTCATGAAATCGTGATAGTTTTCCTTGCGCTTTCTCTCTCTTCTAACATGTCGCGATATCACGACAGTTTCTCATGCTTGCTCAACATGTCGCGATATCGCGACACTTTTCTTACTTGTCTTTTTCTTTGAGCTTTTGCCTATGGGCCTCTTCGGTCTTCTTGGAAATTCATTGTGCATGCTCTGTATGACCTCTGAACTCCTATCCACTTGTGAACTTATCCACTACATCAACCGATCTATCTAATGACCTCTGCACTCCTGTCCATTGCATCAACCGATCCTCTGTCTGTGTTGACAACAATGACAATACTTTGGCTGCACCTTGCTCATCAATGAACTCCTATCCATTATACTTTGGCTGCACCTTGCTCATCAATGAACTCCTATCCATTGCACTTTGGCTGCACCTTGCTCATCAATGAACTCCTGTCCATTGCATCAACTGATCAACCTGACTGTGTTGACAACAATGACAATACTTTGGTTGCACCTTGCTCATCAATCTCCCCCTTTGGAATTGTTGGCAACACACGTAATTGTGTGCAATTACCTGTAATTCTTCTCCCCCTTTGACAATAATACCAAAGGGCAGCTGCAAAACTCCCCCTGAGTCCATGCACAACATTCTCAGGCAAAAATTATTACAGTTAGCAAAAAGCAAAAATATGAGCAATATGATAAACAGATGCATAAATGCTCCCCCTAAGAATTTGATCCCGATAGCTAGTCAATTCTTAGACTATTCTTGGGAATATGTGACCACTTCAGTTCATGCTGTCTTCTGAGCCTCAACCCTCTGTTGCTCTGCAATCTCAAACTTGTCCACTATTAGTGAAGGCATACACTGATCGTATATATATCCAAATTTTTGTTCTGTAATGCAAGCAACATCTGCATATACATCCTAGATATTCTCAACAAGCTTGAACCTACTGACAGCTGTTTGTCTTTCTCTGCAGTGAGAATCCAGCAGACTACCTCAATCCACCCAGCCATGTCCTCAAATCAGCTCACAAGTTCATCAAGAAAAACTTGCTTAGCATGAACCCACAAAGAGAATTGTTAGAGACCCAATGTGATTCATCAACCTCATAGAAGCATAAAGAGAATTGTTAGAGACTCAATATGTTCTATACTTAACTCCCAATCTCAATCTCATCTCAATCTCAATCTCAAAAGAATAAGATAGATGTGGTATGCTTTTCTCAAGAACATGAAACACAACCCAACAATTGCCAACCATGCAATAACTCATATAACAATGATACTCATGTTCTTTCCACAACCAATATCTTTTCTCAACCAATTAGGGCTTTAACAACAATGCTTATAGACAAGGTTTAACCAACATCATTCAACTCAAGATTAACCTTGAAGCATTCAACCAATCACTACATGAAAAGGAAACCAGTAGACATCCTTTTCCTTCCAAAGGTATTTGAACAAAACAGCCACCAACATAAATCACCAATGCAAAGAATAACTTGCTCAAATCAATCTCAATGGAGTAAGCCCAAATCATGTATCAAGTAAAGCATTAACTTGATCAAAACAACCTCTATGAAAGCAACTCAACCATCAATCTCAAAACAACCAACTAAGGGTTTCACCATCTCAATGCAAGTAGCAAGACTTACTAACATAAACCCTAGTGCAAAATACTTCCTCTTTGTTTGAGGAAGAAGAGAATAGTTCTTCAACCTGTTACCAACACCACCCTCAACTTTGCCACCAAGTTAGGGTTAGATCATAAAAGTAACCACAAAAATATTTATTCCATAAAACACCTTATGACTCCAATCCTTAGAAGTCAACTACCAAAAAAAATATAAAGCATACAAACAATATATCCTTTTACACCTTACTCAAACTCATACTTCTGGACCGTTACCTCTAGCGTTGGAACCTCAATCTACGTGCAGTCATCAACTCTCGGTATTCGGCTTCCTCAGGCAATATCTCGCATTCCTCAAATAATGCAAGACATTCTTAGGTGCATAGGCATCTTGTCCTCCTAGGCGCTTCACCACCTGGGCGCTATTCTCTCAACGTCTCTGCCTTGCATGTGCCACTTGGCACACTTGACCAACTGGGTGCTAGTGCCACTGTTTGCTTTGACTCTGTCATCTCTTAGATAACGGCTACTTCTTTAGAGAAAATTAATGCTCTCTTATACCAAATGATGTGTTGTATTTTTGGTTAAGAAACGCATGCCTTCCCACTCAAAACATGGATTCTATTTTATCTGTAGATTGGGAATGTTACAGGCTTCATAAACCAGCACCTGCCAGCTTATGCTTCTACGATACGTCGACCTATGCTGCATGTTCTATCCCTAGATAATGCCTATCAGCTGTTGCATCAAAAACCTAGTTGTTCACCATGTTGTTCTACTGAAGCACATCAGTTTGATACTATCTCCACAAACGTTTATATGAACTGAAACACATTTTGACAACTATACAAAAATAACCCGACTGCTTGCCTTTCATCCTCAGATAACCAAACACATACATAGGAGCATTAAAATAAGACTTTAAGATTGCTCCCCCTGAGGATGTGCCACCTGGAGTTGCTTAGAGCAATGGCGGAGTAGCCTCCTTCAGTCCAAGGAGACACGATTTCCTTTCTTCTGCCTTTCTCCAGACTTTCCTGAACATTGGCTTGAGTTTTTCAATTACTTCCCTATTTTGCCCTTGTTCGTGAACTTGAACATTTCTCTTGCGGGGTTGTCTCTTGTGCATTCTTGATGGATGATTATTTTCTTTTCTTTTATGCACATGATATGTTCCCTGTCTGTGTTGCCCTCTTTGTGTCTGATGAAATCTAGGGTTTTGCCTTAGATTAGATACAGAAGTGCTTGGACAGAACCTTGCTATGTGCCCTTGACCATTACATTTAAAACATTGCACATGTTTTATTCCCTTTCTGCATTGCATTCTTGTGTATGATGAAATCTATGGTCTTGCCTTAGATTGGATACAGAAGTGCTTGGACAACACCTTGCTATGTGCCCATGGCCATTACATTTAAAACATTGCACAGGGTGTTCACTCAGGAAAGCAGATGTGTTTTTATCAGGATAACTTTTTGATCTATTGTTCAATCCACAATAAATTGCCTTGTGACCATAGCAGTTGCATTTAGAACAATAGCCATTAAAAGCATTATTATTAAAAGAGTGAGAGTGAGAGAACCTCTTTTGTTGTGGTTGCTTTGTTGTAGATCTTCTTTGATGCTTTCTTCCTTTTGAAGATTTAGCTTCAACCTTGAACTTCTTCTTCTCTGCATATTTGGAAGATGAGGGTTGTTCAGCTTCAGACTTTTCTCGCTTTGATCCTTCAACTGTGAACTTTCCTTTTTCTGCATATTTGGAAGATGAGGGTTGTTCAGCTTCAAATCCAAGACCAAGCTTAGCCATGGAGCTTCTTTGTTGCTTTATCATTTTATCTAGCAACTCTGTGCTCTTCTCATATTTGAGATTTATATTGGCCTCTTCTAGTTGTTTCTTCAATGAAACAATCTCTTCTTCTTGTTGGCAGCAAACAGTCTCTTTCTCATTGATTTGAGACCTGAGAATATCTTCAACCCTTTTGTACTTGTTCTACTTGTAGCTTTAGATCAACAATAACTTTGTTAGATTCCTCTTCACTTGTGATGCATACATCATCCTCATCATCCGGTGTGTCTTCAAGGCTTCTTCTGATTTCTTGGCCTTTTGAACTTGTAGGAAGAGATCTTCAATCTCATCCCCATATTCTTCTAACTTCTTGGACATTCTTTTGTTCTTTTTCTTTTCTATACTCAACTCTTCAAGTGCGGCTATCAACTCACCTTCTAGATCTACTTCAATCTCCAGGTTTTCATTGCATACTTCAGAATCCACTTCTTCTACCTTCTCTAGTTCAGTTTTCTCTTCCACAAGAACTGAAATTGGCTGAGATGCCTTTTTGGAGGAGGATCTATTCTTCTTACCCATTGTGTACTAATCCAAGATCAACCCTGACTGATTTAGCCTGAACTAGGAAACTTGGCTCTGATACCAATTGTTAGTCTCACAATGACACTGAGAGGGGGGGTGAATCAGTGTGGCTCTTTATAACTTAAAAACTTTAACTCTTAAAGCCAAAACAATGAAAGCTTAAAACCACATAAAGCAAATATCACAATAGAGCATCACACACAACACAAGATGTACCGAGGTTCACCAGTTTTGGCTACTCCTCAAAAATAGACTGTTTGGACTTCCATCCAAATCCAGCCTTTGCAAAGCAACAACTTTACAATCAATTTATCTGCACCAATAGAAAGGAGCACCAACCCCTGATTTACCAGCACCAACTGGAAGGAGCACCAACCCCTAATTCCAAGCACCAACTTGGACTTCAATTCTAAAATTTGAATATTGACATATAAATGCCTTCACTTTTACAAGACCCTCACCGGTCTATTGCTCACTCAACATTGCCCATAGTTCACACAACACATACCTATGGCTCTGCTTACTACACTTTGGCAGCCCTCTTATAGCCCTCTTGCTGCTTCTTACTGCACTCTTACAGCTCTCATGGCTCTGCTTAACACTCTCTTACAACATTCTTCCAGCCCACTTCTTGCAACACTTTTACTCTGGTTTGAGCAGCACTATCGCTCTCTTTCAACAACACTCTTCTAACCCTCTTTCGGCAGCACTTTCCTCCTTTCTTCAGCAACCTAATTCTCTGCATTCCCTTTTATAACCCTATTTCTCATTGAGACTCTTCTTCTTTACTTCCATAATCTCGCATGCAACCTATTAATAGACTTTGATGGTAACTCCTTTTAGCATAGTATTATTGCATGCAACCGTATTACATAGCATCATATATCTCTTGACTTTGTCTTCGTCATGGGTTTCATCTTTCTGCATGCATGCATTTTTCATTCTATTTACTATTCTTATTTCTCCTTGCATGATTTCTATTCTGATTCTATCTAATCGTCGCACTAACTTCAGTTAACTCTTCTTATTTTGGCTGCATGATTTTCCTCTACAACTGCCCCTTTAATGTCGTTCTACTTCGGTTAACTATCCGATAATCTTCATTGTGACCTATCATGAAATCGTGACACTTCTATCTCTTTGTACTCTTCTCGCCTTTTACCCGTGAAAACATGACATGTCATGAAATCATGACACTTTCACTTGACCTCTTCTCTGTCTCTTTCCCGTGAAAATGTAACATGTCATGAAATCATGACACTTTCGCTGCCTTGACCTCTTCTCTGTCTCTTGCCCACGAAAATGGAACATGTCACGAAATCGTGACACTTTCGCTTCCTTGCACTCTTCTCTGCTTGCACTAGCGAAAACAAGACATGTCACGAAATCGTGACATCTTTCTCTTTCGTACACTCTTCTCTGCAAGCACCAATAAAAACATGACATGTCATGAAATCGTGACACATTCGCTGCCTTGTGCCTTTCTCTGTCTTTCACCCGCGAAAACACATGTCATGAAATCGTGACACATGCGCTGCCTTGTGCCTTTCTCTGTCTTTCGCCCATGAAAACACATGTCATGAAATCGTGACACATGCGCTGCCTTGCACTCTATCTCCTCTTCGGGTCGTGAAAACCCGACATGTCATGAAATCGTGACACTTTTTCTCCTTGGCGCTTTCTCTTCGAACCTGTCATGAAATCGTGACACTTTTTCTCTGCTTTTTCTCACTTTTCTTCCTTTCTAAATCGTGACACTTTTCTGTCCGTACAATCCTTCTTGCAAATTGTCATGAAATCGTGACACTTCTTCTTTCTCTGCCTTCCTCTTCGCTTCAGACCGCGAAAATGAAACATGTCACGAAATCGTGACACCTTTTTCTCTCTCCTCTTTTCTTCGCTTTGGACCGAAAATGAAACATGTCGGAAATCAATTTTTCTCTCTCCTCTTTCTCCGCTGGCCGCGAAAATGAAACATGTCACGAAATCGTGACACCTTTTCTCTCTCCTCTTCCTCTTGCAATATGTCATGAAATCGTGACACTTTTTCTACTTGTCTTTTCTCTTCCAACATGTCATGAAATCATGACATTTTTCTTTCTTCTTCTCTCTCTTCTAACATGTCACGAAATCATGTTTTCTTTAATGCTCCTTCTCCCCAAATGTCCCGACATATCCGTTTTTCTTTTCTTTCTTCCAACATGTCACGAAATCGTGACAGTTTTCCTTTCTTTCTCTCTCTCCAACATGTCACGAAATCACGACAGTTTTCCTTGCGCTTTCTCTCTCTTCTAACATGTCACGATATCGCGACAGTTTCTCATGCTTGCTCAACATGTCGCGATATCGCGACAGTTTTCTTACTTGTCTTTTTCTTTGAGCTTTTGCCTATGGGCCACTTCGGTCTTCTTGGAAATTCACTGTGCATGCTCTGTATGACCTCTGAACTCCTGTCCACTGTATCTGAATGGCTTCTGAACTTTCCATCAACCGATCTATCTAATGACCTCTGCACTCCTGTCCATTGCATCAACCGATCCTCTATCTGTGTTGACAACAATGACAATACTTTGGCTGCACCTTGCTCATCAATGAACTCCTGTCCATTATACTTTGGCTGCACCTTGCTCATCAATGAACTCCTATCCATTGCACTTTGGCTGCACCTTGCTCATCAATGAACTCCTGTCCATTGCATCAACTGATCAACTTGACTGTGTTGACAACAATGACAATACTTTGGTTGCACCTTGCTCATCATAAACTAGTATGTAGACTATGAGAATAAACTAGAGTGATTAGCTAAAACATGGACTAGACAACCATTGTACAATAGTCAAAATCAAGCAAAAGAGATACACCATGTATTTCTATGCAAATGGCTATAGTGTATTGTATCTCTTCGTCATAAAGCGATAGAGCGATGTCATGAAAAACATGAAAAATGTCAAATTATTTTAAGATTACTTTAAATTGAGCTATAAAAGATTCATTATAATCATGTTGTATAACATTTATTAAAGATCCAATATACTTTATATTTAACTAAGAATTGAAATTTGAGTGCAAAATGATGTTATGTTTGGACATATGTACATAAGTATGACCTATTTTCTTTTAATTTTGTATGTCTTTGACTTGTAATTGGTAGGATAGTAGAGGATACACCATACATGATATATATAAATAAATATTGACTTGTTTGCTTTCATCTAAGATCATTGGAGTAAATGGCTAGTTCCAAAATAGATATTTTTTACGAATCTCAGTAAAATATTTCTCCATTATTTTTAATAAGATCTTATTCCTACAAATGCTCATGCATGGTCCTATTGATACTAGTTTAAACCATTGAAATAGTGAACCACCAAGCCTAAAGTATATTCATGGTAGATGGACAAAAGATTCAGGTTCATGTGCATGAATAACTTGGAATTTTTATGTCTTTGACCTCTATAGCATGTGCTTCATTCAATATATTTTTCTTATATTCATGATATTGTCCCGTTTCTTCTAAACATTCACTTAAAGCATCATAATAATTTCTTGAATTAGATGAACTTGGAATGTCAATATTGCATGAAGAATGAAACACTATTTTGAGTGATGATTCACTTGATTATCTTGTATTAGTCTCTACTTTATTTTTTATATTTTCAATCAAGTCCTTTTGTTTTAGATTTATATCTTTATGAAGTTCAAATGAAATCAATGTCATATACATTATACTACCTATGTCAATAGGTAACATAATATCAAGTTGCCAATGTAAATAGGATTCAAATGTTTAAAAATTCTCATCCATAGCTTCTCTCTAGGTGAATTACAATGCTATGTATAACTTACCCTTAGATTTTTCAATTAATTTTCTAATGCCAAATTTAATAACTTTTAATATTTCATTTTTAATTATGGACTCCATATTTCCTTCCATAATAATTAAAGTTTGTAATTCAATTATTTTGAAGTTGCAAACCTTATACCTCCCTAGTTTAATATATACTAAAAAATAAAATTTACAAATTTTTAAATTTATAATCCTTTGATGTAAAAAACCTCTTAACTCCCAAATACTTTAAATTTACAAAATTTCAAAAAAAATCCAATATTTTTAAATATTATTTTTCATAAAAAAATGAAGAACTTAAGAAAATAAATTTTCTATCTTAAAAACTTTAAATATCTTCAATACTTAAAAAAAAATTGAAATAAACTAATTAAAATAGAAATCATTATCACTCCACACTTTTAAAAACTATATATATATATATATATATAGACTTTATAACTCCAATTTTAATCTCCTTTATTCTAACTTATTACTTTAATTAAAGCATTTGAAAACATTTAATTTTTAACTGATATTGCTTTCACTTTGATTAACTTGTGCTTGCTTATGAATATGCTAACTCTTTCTTGGTCATATTACACTTGTTCACTGGATACACTAATAACTCTAAATTCTAACTTAAATATCCTATACCAAACTAAACCCTAATATTGTGTTGAACTCTGCATGCAATTCAATTATTCCATTGGCTTCTTTTTGTGATAATAATCTTTTTATATCCATGTTACTTTTGTTGGCTACTCGTAATATTGCTTGACATTACTTCTTGTAGGTGTAATATAAATGCTAGTCTAATCACCTTCGTTATTAATATTTTTCCTAATTATTATCAATTCACCTCCCTTTCTATACTCTTCACTAGTATCCTCTTTGGTCCCCTCACTTTGTTGGCCTTTTTACTTGACACTATTGAACGCTTTGCTCCTCTACTAGTCTTTCTTACTCAATGCTATGAAGTGTTGATATCTTTGCTTTGCCACTAGTCTCTTCACTTTTTTTTTGCTAGATAATAATGGGTTGTACTTGGGTTCCCCACCCTTGAAAAATTACAACTCTCTTCTTTACAGACTTGAGAATTTACAAATAGATACACTTCTCATCTTAATTGAGATGCTATAGCTAAAAACCTACAACATTTTATATAAAATGTTTGAATTCTTGATTTTTCATTTTTTGGATCTTTTCATTTTTCTATATGAATATCAAAACTTCACATATACTACCTATGAATTGTATCTTAGTAGAGTAATATTTCCAAAACATCGCACTATCATAGTCCAATTTACCAAATTTGAATTTCTAGTTTCCTTCAGTCATCCATTTTGACTATTTTTCTTCTATAGCATAGGTTCTTCCTCCTGTAAAGGGACAAGATCTAAGAATACATTTTTGTACTTCAAGATCCTGATGTAGTATCTAGTTGTAACACATTTTGTATGATATTCATTTTTAGACAACCAATCATCACCGATTGTTTCATAATTAGCTTCAAGAATGTCATCTGAGGTGCTAATATTTTACATGGAACCATATGCATGGTCTTTAGTAACTATTTGGATTTCATCAATGATCTACTCCACATTCTCCTTTTGATGTTGAGTCTTATGTTTCTCCCCTGATTCTTGTTAGACAATTGGTGCTTCTGTAATATGAGCTTATTTATTTTTAATGGGAACATTTGAAGACTTTGAATCATTCACATGCAAGGCCTTCTCCACCATGGAGGAATTAAAGCATGATTGAATGTTTGAATATCTCTTTTTCATATGGCCATATTTTTGACAACCATAACATGTTATGGATAAGTTTTCATATTCAATATTTTGAATCCATTCCCCTTTTATAGAGGAGATAGTAATGGATTGAGGTCTAGGAAATGAAACATCCATCCAAATAGCCAATATTTCTTTAATAATATTAATTTTTTTATTATATGGATGAAGGAGTTTTGAAAGGGTCTCCAAACCTTTTAACAAGGCAGAGCAGTCTCCAAAAAGGTAATGAAATACTTCAATGGATAATTTTTTCTCTATTTGGGCATCCATATACTGGAATGCACCAATTGCATTACCAATTTTGGTGGATATCTTATCTCCCAAAAACTCCACAGGGAGAAGATTCACCTAGACTGGGAAGCCATTAACTTATTCTATAAAGGGGTTGAAACTAGGAGTCTAAGGTCTTATATAGACACCCCTTTGTCCAAAAAACCAATTATATCTATAGTCTATTACCTCATATCTATCTATTAAATTAGAAAAGGAAACAAAAAGGAATTTTTGGGTAGGAGAGTTACTTGAAATTTTGTACTCCACCAAAATTTAATGTATCCTTTGAGCTCCTCCAAGCTTGGTCTTCTTCCCTTGAGTTTGTAGATAATTTTTAGCACTTCATAATAAATCATATCCAACCCAAATTCATCCTCCAAAATTTTTATAGAGTGTATACTTTCATCCATCCAAGAACCCAAATATCCTTTAGACATATTTATTATGACTAAAAACCTAGGGTTTACACATGACAGACGGTTCATCCAACCCACATTGCTATTGCTTGTGTTTCTTATAATCCTTTAGTTTCCTGTGAATTTTTCCATCGCCTACCTCCACATCTTCGTAAGATCCTTCCTATCCATATCCATTTTTGTGCTTGTTGTAGCCTTTACATTCACCGTAGCTCATCACATGCTATCCATATCCATTGTTGTGCTTGCCCTAGCATCTGTATTTGTCATAGATCATCATATACTACCCATATCCATTATTGTTATTTCCATAAGATTCACATTCACCATATATGATCACAATATCTATGTTGATCATAGTTAGCCAAAACCATCCCTTACCGTTCACTATAGCTGGCCATAATCATCCAAAGAGTAGCAATTCACTAGGATTCAATTAACTAGTCTCTTCACTTGATACTAGTGCTAGATGCTATAATATTTTTCTTTGGATCAACTCTAGACATTACTCTTCTTCTATTGGAGATGTTGGATAATTCCCTCCTATATTTTCTTCTATTGGATGTGCTGAGACTAATGCTATTTCAAAAACCTCTTTAATCCATTTACATACTCAATAGATCTTTTTATCACTTTTTTATTATTAACTATCTAGACTATTTTTCATAATGATAACTCTCTACTTCTACCTTGATAGCTTTCTATTTACCTTTATTTTTTATTTTTTTTATGGAAAACATCACTTTTGGGATACCACTTTCAAGTATGACAAAAGGAGATAGGGGTATCTATTCCACCAAAATTTCCCAAGGCTCGCACTTGGCTTACCCCTCGACACACTCAAATAGCATGCCTAGCCCAAAGTAAATTATTCAATAAACCACACATATACCAGCCAAAAAGGATGACAAAAACCATTTACTCAAGGCTCGTACAAATTACAATAGTAATAAGGCTTTCTTCATACTAATTTCACCATGACTAGCACTAGCAACACCCTCATTATATTTTTTATCAAAGAAATAATTCTATGCTTGATTCTCTTAAGAGCATCCATGTCAAAAAACTAGTTAATCCAGGTGATCTTTATCAAACCTCTATTCACTCCCTAATTAGTAATAACATCATCCACCTTATTTATAGATCTTCACACATGAAAGTACTCTAGGGACTGAAATGAGTGATAGATTTCTCTTATAGTATGAATAATATCATGTCGCTCCACATAGATAGTGAGGAATATTATTTATAGTCTTTTAATTATTTGATGATCACCTCAGAATCTCCTTCAACATAAATATTCTAGTCATTTCAATTAAGGGCCCACAAAAACCCTTCAATGAGGTCATGTGCCTCAACATGATCGTTAGTAGTATCTTCAAGGCTAAAGAAAAATTGCCTCTCATATTCCTTGGTCATCATGAAAGATGCCATCCCTACCGGCTTTACTTGGGTTTACCTAAGATGCACCATCAAAGTTGAGCTTAATAAACCCTTTATAAGGAGGTTTCCAACTAATTTTTGTGTTGTTCTTAGAGGTTTTATTTATTTTTGATTGGACACCAAATGATCGTCATATAAATGTTGGCCCAACCATTGAATCTTGATATGTCTACTATTTTTATCTAGGGGTTTATCCAAAATCTCCCACTACTTTACCAAAATATATTTAGTCACTACCTTTTCAATAGAAATCTAGGTTTTGAAATTGGAGGATTATTTCCTCCCTAAAAATAATTTTATTTCTCCATAACCATATTTATCAAATAATACAAGTGGGGGTCCATTCCCATATGGATCTAATATAGTCAATATTTGAGTTTTAGCCAACCCACTCTAGAATTAGATCCCTTATAGTCTAAAAATTATGGAGGGTTCTCTCCAAGATTTTACAAAGTCCTACTAGAGTAGGGTTATGCATAAGGGGTCTGCCCCAAAATTTATTTATAAAAAATGATGAATCAATTTTTAAATCCAAGAGAATAGTGTTCACACGCATGTAGAAGATTCACTATTATTAGGGGTAATGTTGGAAATTTAAACTTAAAATGTTCAAATTATTATAAAATTGGGGTGAATCGACCCCAAAAAAATTGCACCCATTTTTTTTTGGCTAATGGACCCTGGTCAAGGGTCCCAAATATTAGCCATTTTGAAAATCCTAATTTTAGCCAATTTGATGATAAATAGTCGCTATGCATATTATTGTACTAGAGAAATCAAGCAAAGGGGAAAGAAATGAAAATATGGTTAATGGTTTTAGTGTTAGCTTCATAATTTTTTCTTATTAAGGGGTCATAATAGCCTCTCTTCATCAATTTATTATTAGCTCATATTTTTTCTTGCATCACCAACCAGATAAAAATGGAGATCTTGGGCCAAACGCATTTCCTCCACATTCTTTTCCAAACTTGATTCCTATCCCCATTGAAGTTTACCTCCATAAGAAAATTGTAAGCTTTCTTGGAATTAAATTTTGCATGTCGAATTTACCCTTATATTAACAAGTATGGAACCTTGCAATATGAAAGCTTCTTGCTAGAGATGATTCCCCAAAGTTTTTTTTTTATCAGCTTCCCTAATTTGATTAGGACAAGATCAAGAATATTTTCCAAATTGAAGCACCATCCTACAAATCTCATGGGGAATGGGATGACCATAAATGTAGTTCTTCTGTAGCATAGGTTCTTTCTCCTGTAAAGTGACAAGATCTGAGAATGCATTTTTGTACTTTAAGATCCTAAGGTAGTATCTAGTTGTAACACATTTTGTAGGATCTTCATTTTTAGACAACTGATCATCACCGATTGTTTCATAATTAGCTTCAATAATGTCATATGAGGTGCTAATATTTTACATGGAACCATATGGATGGTCTTTGGTAACTATTTAGATTTCATCAATGATCTGCTTCACATTCTCCTTTTGATGTTGAGTCTTATGTTGCTCCCCTGATTCTTGTTAGACAATTGGTGCCTCTATAATATGAGCTTCTTTATTTTGAACAGGAACATTTGAATATTTTGAATCATTCACATGCAAGGCCTTCTCAACCATGGAGGAATTAAAGCATGATCAAATGTTCGAATGTCTCTTTTTCATGTGGCCATATTTCTGACAACCATAACATGTTATGGAGAAGTTTTCATATTCAATATTTTGAATCCATTCCCATTTTATAGAGGATATAGTAATGGATTGAGGTCTAGGAAATGAAACATCCATCCAAATAGCCAATATTTATTTAATCGTATTATTATTTTTTTATTATATGGATGAAGGAGTTTTAAAAGGGTCTCCAAACCTTTTAACAAGGCAGAGTAGTCACCAAAAAGGTAACAAAATACTTCAATGGATAAATTTTTCTCTGTTTAGGCATCCATATATTGGAATGCACCAATTGCATTACCAATTTTTGTGGATATCTTCTCTCCCCAAAAATCCATAGGGAGAATATTCACCCATATTGGGAAGCCATTAACTTCTTCTATAAAGGGGTTGAAACTAGGAGTCCAAGGTCTTATATAGACACCCCTTTGTCCAAAAAACCAATTATATCTATAGTATATTACCTCATATATATCTGCTAAATTAGAAAAGGAAACAAAAAAGGAATTTTTTGGTAGAAGAGTTACTTAGAATTTTGTACTCCACCAAAATTTAATGTATCCTTTGAGCTCCTCCAAGCCTGGTATTCTGCCCTTGAGTTTGTAGATAATTTTTAGCACTTCATAATAAATCATATCCAAACCAAATTCATCCTCCAAAATTTTGATAGAGTGTAGATTTTCATCCACCCAAGAACCCAAATATCCTTTAGACATATTCCTTATGACTGAAAACCTAGGGTTTACACATGACAAATGGTTCATCCAACCCACATTGTGATTACTGGTGCTTCTTATAATCCTTTAGTTTCCTATGAATTTTTCCATCACCTACCTTCACATATTCATAAGATCCTTTCTATCCATGTCCATTGTTGTGCTTGTTGTAGCCTTTACATTCACCGTAGCTCATCACATGCTATCCATATCCATTTTTGTGCTTGCCCTAGCCTCTGCGTTCATCGTAGCTCATCACATACTACCTGTAGCACCATAAAATTGGCATAATTAAACCTTAGTAAAAAGATAAAAATTCAAATTTTAACCTCAAACCGCCCGTTAACCACCTGTTACCCACTCCCCTTGTTTTTCATGCCATTTTTAGGATTTGTTTTGACCGTTGGACGATATCGTCATAGATATGATGAAATCATCCCAGATCTGACGAATTCTTCTGAAATAGAACGTCCAGACGATTTCATCCCAAAACTGAATTTTTGTACTTAGCTTCCATTCCAAAAGCTTCTCTAACCTGGGCAGAAAGCGTGTCTGCATAGTTAGAGTCTCCCCCATTGGAGATCTCCCAAATTGGGATGATCTCCAACCTCCTAACCTCTCCCTAATCCTATATAAACTGGTATTTTTCTAGTTTATCCCCCTGAATGACTCCCCTGACTGACTCCCCTGACCCTCTACCTAAAACTTTGCTTAAACCCCCTGAAATTCCATGCACCTCAGAGCATCCTCACACCATCATTTGCATTCTAGATTTCATGTTTTCTTGCAGGAACTTTACTATTTTTTCAGTCGGAGCAAGATCGGATCGTCGCAAGCGATTCCAGACTATTTCGGATGATCCTATCGAGGAGCACAGACGATCTCGTACGATTGGAGGTGATCCTGAATGTAGTCCAGATTGGGGGCAATCAAAGCCCAGAGTTTGCATTTCCTTAGTTTTTTCTTGCATTTTCCTATTATATTTTTGCACTATCTTAAATTATTATATTTATGCATCTTGGAGTTCACCTCATCTAATATAAATGCATGATAAAATCAAAATAAATTGTGAATTTGATGCATTTCCTCTTTAATTGCTATTTGGATCTGTCATTTAGGCAAATTTACTATTATTTCTATCGTTTCCCTTTGTTTTTGCAGTTGCATTTTGGTATTTTGTATCTATTTCTGTGATTGTAGGTTTCTAATGAATTCGTCTGATTAACGATGATATCGTCTGATCTCAGATGATTACGTACGAGTTGAGGTGATCTGGACTGTTACAAAACTTAGAATCTTCATCAGACATCCAAAATCGGGTATGTTCTGTCCCATTCAGCACATTCTCTGTGTTTAGCATTTATTCATATTTTTTGTATCCATAAGAATCAGCATTGGCATATAGAGTAGTTTAGATTCATCTTGGCCAAACCTAGGAGTTGAATGATCGAGTATAAAAATGAACACAACAAACCCACTATCAACCTAGGTGTGGAAACTGCCACTCAAAAGTTTCCTGGTGAACCCACCATCCATCGAAAATTCACCCTTATACCCCTCTCCCGAGATGCGAGACCTTCAAAGGGCCTCTCAGTCCGAGGTATTGTCCCATCCTTATCGCATCCCCCTTCCGGGCATGGATCCTATAGCTTGAAGGTAAGGATGCAAAAAATTTGGAGCGATACATTTTGGTGAACCCGACGTGAAAACTAAAAACCTTTTGAAAAAATCCAAAAAACAAAACATAAATGCATTTAGAATCAAAGATTGCATATCATATTTAGATGGTAGATTATAATAAAAGATGAGCTATCACCATTAATGTTGAGAATCAATTAGCAGCTATAGAGATTACTTCTGTGCTTAGAGTACCTCAAACAAATAGGGTTCAACCTTTGTGGGACGAACTTGATAGGAGATTGGGTATCATTGGATCTAGGGCAACAGAACTTAGGCAAATTAAGAGGTTTGTCCTAGATAGAATCCTGGATCCTGATCAAGTGACCTTATATCATGAACTTTAGAGAGCTTGCCATAGGTGGTTAGGAGATAAAAGAGCCCATGTGTCTTTTGAGTTGTATACCTTTGAGGAATACCTTGAGAATGCGGTTGTAGTACATAAATTTCTATCTCATATAGAGGATCAATAGGTCGTTCTTATGGATAGAAAAATATGGAATAGAGTTCCTAGAGCTGTGTTATATTGAGAGTATTGCCATGAACTTTATTTCTACCAGTCAGAGTCTAAAACAGATAATATCACTATAGCACACTTTATCAAGTTCTTGAAAAACCATTTCCAATTTGAAGAGGAGCATTTCATGACTCCTGATGAACTTGATCCTATCAATGACATCTATAAAATATTTATAGAAAACTAAGCTATTCTTTTATTATTGTTATTTCTTGCATTCAGTGTGCTGTTTGTTGTCTTTATAATCATAGAAACAAAACAAAAATAATAAAAACAAAACAAAATCATAACAAAAAAATCAAAACATTTTCTTTTAAGTATTATAGTAGGTATATAATTAAAATATATACCTCCCAAATTTGTTTCAAATATATATATATCAATATATATTTGCTAAAATCTAAATTTAGACATAATGACTAGACTCAGGAATGGAAAACAGACTGAAGTAGAAGAGGATTGGTTAGGAAAAACCATAAATAAACCAGATGTCCTTCCTGAAGACCCAATTCAGGAAGAAGGAACCTTAAACCAACAAGAAGAAGAATTTGTGGATGCAAATGAACAAAAAGAAAATGATAGAGAGGAAGGACCCTCATCCCCTAAAATATCTCCAGAAGGAGCTATTACTTTTGAGAACATGGAACATTTTTGGAAGTTCCTCAATACTAATATTGGCACTCTTAATAGAGCAGTCCATATGGACAAGGATCAAATTAGTGACACTCAAGCAACCTTAGAAGACATATATCACACATGCACTAATCCCTTGTCCTTCGTTGATCAAGAAAGTGATCAAGCTGGACCATCCAATTTGGATATGGCCGCTATAATCCAGAACATGCAACAACAACAGGTTACCCAACCATCTAGAGTACATGTTACCAAGCCGAGGGTTATTCCCACACAAAAGAAACCTTCATTCACTGCTCTATTTTTCCAAGCTATTGATCAATATACCTCAAATCAACAAAATCCTAAAACAAAACCAAATACCAATTTCCAACAATCTAGGATACAACATAATGCTACAACAAATCTTCTTCATAACACTCTTCCTACCAACCATTTGCATAACAACAATATGGCATCTAATCCTTATGTCACGCCAGCATACGCTCACAAATACCATACTCATGTACCACCGAACCAATATGGTGTAAAAACGGGTAATATGGAAGCCATGGTGAAACAGTTAGTCTCCCGCATGGACCAGATAGATCCCTACCATCCCTCGTACAATTATCGAGAGATGTGTAGTCAGCCTCTAGATCCTATAGTTGTAGCACAACCATATCCCAAACACTTTCCTATGCCTGTCCTACCTATATACAAAGGAACTATCCCATAGAGCATCTTCATATGTTTAGGATAGCATGTCATGATATATCACATGATGACTTGTTATTACTAAAGATGTTCCCAAAAATTTTAGGGGGGATGGCATTGGAATGGTATTATCAACTACCCACTCATTCTTTGAGAAATTTCGAAGAAACCATCGAATATTTTGTGCATCAATTTAGTGCCTATATCGAAAGGCATGTAACCATTAAATATTTGTACAACCTAAAACAAGACAAAGATGAGTGTTTTGCTGACTTCTTAGCTCGATGGAGACAATTGATAGGAAAATTACACTTTGTGTTACCTTATCGGGAAATGTTGGATATCTTTATCAATAATTTACAAGAACAACTATCCTATGAATTATCAACTGCTACCTTGACCACCTTCGATCAAGCTATAGACTTAGCCCGAAGAGTGGAAGATGCTCTTATTAGGAGAGGTCAGCTCAAAAAGAAAGATGATGAGAAAACATCCAAAAATCAATATAAAAATAAGCAAGTTGTGGGTGATGGAGTCACTGATAGCAGAAACGTTGCCAATGTTAATACTACGAAAACAACAGAGAAGTTCATATTGAAACCTCCTGATAAACCACCTCGAGAATTTACTAGGTTAAATCAACCTTTATCAACCATTCTCCCACAACTATTAGCACGAGGTTTGATTCAATTACCAAATATCCGGGAACCTGATCCAACTATACCCGGATATAGAGTTGATTTACATTGTGATTTCCATAGAGGACCTGGACACGCTACCAACTCTTGTAAAATATTAAAACATAAAATACAAGACCTGATTGATAAAAATGAGATGGAGGTGCAAGCCTTTCAACCTAAACAAAATCCTTCTAATAATGCTCAAAAGAACATTCCCCAAAATTAGAATCAGAATGCCAATCAATCATTGGACATATTTCAACATCCTTTACCAAAGCATGGTAAAGAGGTGGCTAATCAAATTGAGCATCATAATGTTCCCCCTCCTACCCGATATGTAGGAACTATTAGTGGACATTCACCTACTCATGATGTGGAAGTATTTGACACAACTTTGTCCATAGTTACGACCAGACCTCTATATAATATTTGGACCCCTGATCTTAGTGATACCGAATATGAGACTGAAAGTGACATGGAAGTCACCTCAAATCAATCGAATAGTTCTGAAGATGAATCAGATCCTATTCAACCTATCACTAGTTCTATGGTTCCAGAAGAACCATTTCCTAGAAGAGTCACTACTAGACCATCTTCTCACCAATTACTTTCTAATGAACAAGCCATAAACGCTAAACCAAGGCCCATTCATCATCCGCAAAATAATATTGTAGGTACCATCGGAGCCGTTACTAGACAATAGGCTCAAAACTCTCAACAGGATCAAACTCAGAACGATGGATCAGCTCCATTTGTTTTGAAAAATCCCAATAAAGGGAATCATGCGCCTAATGTTCAACCTAAGCCTCCTTATAATATTAATGAACAATTATCAAATACTACAGCTAGAATTTCCCTTTTGGACCTTTTAAGATCTTCTCCTACCCATAGGGATGAATTAATGCTCACATTAAGCCAAATGATGGTACCTCAAAATATTCAACCTGAAGCCATGTCCAATACTATCATAACTCAAGAAGTCGATTGTATTGACTTCCGGGATAGAGATATACCACAACATAGTTTACATAAGGATAACCCCTTATATATTACTGCCCTAATTGGGGATGTAGCAGTTAAATGAGTCTTGATTGATAATGGTTCATCTTTAAACATATGCACTTTTGACTTCTACCAAAGATTTGGGTTTAGAAGTGACGAAATGAAAAGAACTGATATGATCATAAAATCCTTCAATGACGAAACACAAGAAACGTGTGGAGTTATTACTATCCCCTTGCAAGTTGGTCCGAGAACCTTAGACATGACCGTGTTTATTGTACATTGCCCTGCATCATACAATATACTTTTGGGTCACCCTTGGATCAATGCAATGCGAGCTGTTCCCTCAACTTTACATCAGTGTGTTAAATTCGAATTTAAAAATCAGTTGGTTACCATTCATGGAGATCCTAGACCCTTTGATATGTGTGCTTTGGCAGAACCTTTTGGAGTTCAATTTTGCCCTGCTCTGTCATCCACACGTCCTAATTCTCATCAACCATCTAAACGTGTGAAACACACACCCATAACATCATCTACTTTTTCCCCATCAACTACACCTCTACGTATAGCTCAACCATATTCCGAACAAACCACATTAGGACCTCGAAAATATCCTAAGACTACAACCAATGCTTCTTGTTTTACTCCTATAACTTCCATACCTATAGACTCATCCATTGATATCTCTATAACATCTACATCCACTACAGGCATACTTTCCACATCCGACGATGTAGGAAATGTTCCTTCTACCTCTTATGCTCTTGCTGATGAGCTCTTACCCGATTTATCTAAAATTCTTATATCAGAAAAAATAAACACTGCCATGCAAGATTCCCTTATTTTAAATAAACTCCCACCCTCTCCTCGTACCTTGGGCCTCCCACAGCCTATGGGAAGTATTTACCAAGTCGGGAGTTGTGCTTTTATTTATAAGGGATATGACTGGGGAAGAATACCTAGAAACATCAAGACACATTGTGATGGATATGCTAGATGCTATTTTTCTAATGAGTATATTAAAGCTAAGCCTATAATGCTTAAATTGGGATATAAAGGGAAAGGTTTGGGACCTTTCCAGAATGGTATGAAAGAACCTTTTGAGGTAGAACCGTGGCCTGCCCGATGTGGTGTGGGCCTATTTCCTAGTAAAGGTCAACCCTTCCCATTCGAGGATGATGACCACCTCATATGTTACCAAGATTATCTGGATAAATGGGATGTCTTGCATTTAATGAATAAGCCTCTTACATGTAATATGTTATCCATAGCTTACCCTGAGATGATTTCCGAATCCGATGATGAGTTGGAGGGGGATATCTTTCATGATGTCTCCATTGAGGAATTGTTACATAACAGATTTTATTTCGATGGCTCTATACCTAGTATAGCCCAACTTGAGGCCACGACTCCTCAAGATGAATTATCCAAGCTAACCTTGGAAGAATTACAAGAATTATGCGTTTCACCCACCCCACCTAATTTTGAGAGAGATCTACACATGGAAGTAGAAAACATCATAAAAATTAACATTGGAACCAAAGATAACCCTCACATAATCAACATTGGATCAGAATTGAGTCAAGAAAAACAAGATACATACATTGCATTCCTTAAACAATATGAAGACGTCTTTTCTTGGACATATGAAGATATGCCAGGATTAGACCCTTCTGTAGCTATGCATCACCTAGTAGTCCATCCGGATGCTAAACCTGTTAAACAAAAACTTAGAAAAATGCATCCTAAAGTGACCTTACTAGTCAAAGGAGAATTAGAAAAACTCTTAAATGTTATTTTTATACAAGCCATTGATTATGCTGAATGGATCTCGAATTTAGTTCTAGTAACTAAGAAAGAAGCCACTAAAGTTAGGGTTTGCACAGACTTCAGAGATATTAATGTTGCATGCCCTAAAGACGATTTTCCTCTTCCCAACATGGATCAGATCATTGAATTTACTATTGGGAGTGGAATTATATCCCTAATGGATGGATTTTCCGGTTATAATCAGATCAGGATAGCTCCTGAAGATCAGGCTAAAACAACCTTTATTACCCCTTGGGGGACATTTTGTTGGAAAGTGATGCCATTCGGTTTAAAGAATGCAGGTGCAACATATCAATGAGCCATGACTTATATCTTTCATGATATGATGCATAATATTCTACATGATTATGTAGATGATATTATAGCTCGTTCCATCAAAGAAGATGATCATTTAGATGACTTGAGAAAAGTATTTGATCGGTTAAGGGAGTATCTTATCCGATTGAATCCAGCTAAATGTATATTCGGAGTTAAGTCCGGTAAATTATTAGGGGTTATAGTTTCTTTACGTGGCATTGAAATTGACCCTCTCAAGATCGTGGCTATCACTGATATGCCCACACCCACAAATATATCCGAATTACGAAGTTTACAAGGTAAGCTTCAAGCTATTCACCGCTTCATCGATAAGTTGGCAGACAAAACTAGACCCTTTCTTAAGCTTCTTAAGAAATATGTCTCTTTTCATTGGGACGACGAATGTTAGGAAGCATTCAAACTCCTCAAACAATATCTCCTTAAACCATCGGTGCTTTCACCACCTAGATCTGATCGTCCATTTATTTTGTACATTTTTGCTTCTGATTTTGCCTTAGGAGCTATGTTAGCTCAACTTGACGATGAGAAGAAAGAACGTGCTAATTATTACATTAGCAGAACCTTAATCAGTTATGAAACTCGCTACACAACATTAGAGAAACTATGTCTAGCAGTCATATTTTCTACACAAAAACTACGCCATTATATGCTCAGTCAGAAAACGTATGTTATTGCTAAATTCGACCCTTTGTGATATCTCATGAGTCGACCGTACTTATCTAGTCGCACAAAAAAGTGGGTTCTTGCGCTAAGCAAATTTGAACTCACGTTTATAGGATAGAAGTCTTTTAAAGGTCAAATCATAGCAGATCAACTAGTTGCTGCACCCTTAGAGTCTACCCATCCCCTCATCATTGAGTTTCTTGATGAATGCCTTAAACTAGAGGCAGACCATCCAGAGCAATGGTCCCTATACTTTGATGGAGCCCGATGTATGAGTGGGGTTGGTGCAAGTATTATTTTAATATCTCCATAGAAACATATTATACCTCTGTCCTTCAAACTAACATTTGCTTGCACCAATAACATTGTCGAATATGAAGCTCTCATCCTTGGATTACGAGCTGCCTTGGTATTGAAAATTAAAAATTTATTGGTTTTCGATGATTCTCAACTTGTCATAAATCAAATCAATGATGTTTATCAGACCAGAGATGATAAATTATTCCCATATAAAGCATATGTTTTACAATTATTATCTTTATTTGATCAAGTTACCTTGGAAGCTATTCCTCGAACTAGCAATCGTGTGGTTGATGCTATGGCTGCAACTGCATCTCTTTTGCCCTTGGAGTTAGATGACGAATATGCTACCATCATTATTCGTCGACTCCAGGAACCCACTTCAAGAAAATCATGCTTAGAACCTTTGGATGTGTTTCTAATCAACGAAACTACTCCTGAACATTGGTACACTGATCTATTTAATTTTTTGCAAAATGGAACCTTCCCTGAAGATTGTAATCGTAACCAGCGTCGGTTATTACATAGACGAGCAAGTCACTTCATGATCATTGGTAATACCTTGTATAGGAGATCTTTTGAAGGAATCCTATTGAGATGTTTGAATCTAGCAAAATCTAGATCCGCTTTGAGTGAAGCCCACAATGGATCTTATGGGGGGCATTTTAGTGGTAGCGCCATTGCTAAGAAGCTCCTTAGGATAGGATATTTTTGGCCTACCATGGAAAATGATGCACATGATTATGTGCGACATTGAGACAAGTGCCAGAAACACGTTGACCTTGTCCATGCGCCTGCACAAGAGCTGCAGGCTATTTCATCTCCTTGGCCTTTTTCAAAATGGGGCTTAGACATCATTGGAAAAATCAACCCTGTGTCATCTGATGGACACAAATTTATCATAACCACCACTAAGTATTTCACGAAGTGGGTTGAAGCTATGCCATTAGCTTCTTGCACTGGAACCCAAGTTTCCAAGTTTATTTTTAATCAAATTATTTGTAGGTTCGAAATCCCTACAAATCTCATCTCAGATAATGGACCTTGTTTTAAAAATAAATATGTTAAGAAATTATGTCAAAAGTATAAAATGCAACATCGTTGGTCCACTCCCTATTATCCTCAGGGTAATGGCCAAGCAGAAGCATCTAATAAAACATTAATCAAAATCCTTAAAATATTGGTCAACAAATCTGGCCGAGATTGGCATATTCAATTATATCCTACTTTGTGGGCTTATCGAACTAGCATTCATACTCCCACAGGCACTTCCCCTTTTGTTTTGGTCTATGGCGCTGAAGCAGTTTTTCCCTTTGAATTAGAAGTTCCTTATTTGGCTCTGCTACTTCAAGATACTAAAGTAGGAGATGAATATCGTGTTGGTAGACTTAGTCAGCTGGAACTCCTAGATGAGAAGCGCATCAATGCTTTGGAGCATCTTCGTGCCTACCAAAACAAGCTTAAGAGAGCATACCTCAAGAAATTTCATCCTCGATCCTTTGAGATCGGTGACCTTGTCTTAAAAGAAAATCAGAAAAATACTAATGCAACTAAAGACCTTAAAGGTAAATTTGAGCCCAACTGGCTCGGACCATATGTCATCACTGCTAAATTTGGATTAGGAGCATATCGATTAGCTACCTTAGATGGTAAAGATCTTAAAGAACCTATGAACATTATGCATCTTAAGCGTTATTATGCATAACATTTGGTCCTTTTTTTCATCATTTATATATATTGTGTATTTTGCATCTTGTTTCATTTTAGTCATCCATATAAAAATTTCAAAAATAGTAATAGTATTCCTTCTTGCAATTCATCAATCAAAATCAAAATATAAAAACATCAAAATCGTCAAAATATTCAAAAACATATCTTATTTTCACACATATCAATTCTTGAAGTATTGCAGTTATATTTTCAATTATTTTGGATAAATTAGCATTTATTTGGAATCCTGCACTTTCACATTCACATGAATAAATATCTTGATTTTATTTTGTATGATTATTAATCTCTCTTATATCAAAGTCCACAGTTGAATTAAATAAAGTTTTGAGCATAGAGAACCGATCTTGTTATTTACTTGAACCAAATATATCTTTTCACATTAAAATGATTTCATTGCAAATTCAATATGATGCTACATAGTAAAAGTGGTTTCTTGAGCAAAAATTTTCCCCTGCTATCCTATCATGCACATGGTCTAGAATCTTTGAGAATTGACAAAAGGACAAGCTCACCCCTACCCAGAATAAAAATCCCTTGCTCTAAAGCTAATCCGAGCAAGTATCCCTAGCATAGGAAGAAAATGAAAAGTCAAAGAAAATGAGAAAAAGAAAGATATCATTTTGTACCATCATAGAAATATTTCAGCATTATCTCAAGTTCCAAGCAAAATACAAAATATACAAAAAAAAAAAGAGAGAAAAAAAGAAAGATAAAAAGAAAAAGCAAAAGCAAATGCAATAAATCCCTTTCCCTACCCCTTGAAAATAAAATAAGGGTGAATGAGCTTGAATCCTTGGAATTCTCAATTATTCGAAAACTATGAGGTAAGCCCCATAACAGGTGGTTTGTGCCCAACCCGCTTGGCCTTGGGTAATCCCTAGCGTGGTGATATGTCTGTCACATTAGCGACCTTCTTTTGTATAGACCTATGTCGGCTTATGGATTAGCTTTTTTTTTTTTTTTTTTTTTTTTTTTTTTTTTTTTTTTTTTTTTTTTTTTTATTTTTTTTTTTTATTAATTTTTTTTTTTACTTTTTTTTATTTTTTTTTTATTTTTTAAAAAAAGGGAGGTGGCTTACTGATCCTCTCGGATCAGCCCGCTGGCTCACGTGGTCGTGAGCCGTGCGGTAAGGCTCAGGGAGCCTGCAGTCGGGGGTTCAAATCCCGCCGACTCCCCCCAAGGTATAATTTTTTTTGCAAAGTCATTTTTTAATTATTATTTTTTTAATTAAAATTTTTAATTTTAATTTTTTTTAATATAGTTTTTTAACTTTATAAATTAAAATTTTAATTTTAATTTATTTTTTATAAGTTTTAAAACTATATAAATTAAAATTATTTATTTTAATTTTAAATTTATAATAATTATTAAAATGCTTTGTTAAAGAAAGCTTTTTAAGGGGGGATATTTTTTCAAAAATCAAAGGGGGATAGTGAGTAATTTTTCGAAAAATAGCAATTTGGCATTGTAAAAGGTGCATTTTCGGCTGTGACCGACACCTTGTGGGTTATTCTTGTGGGCAATTTTTTTTGTTGTATGTTGCATATTTCATTTTTGCACTATAACATTAAAAATTAAAATCAAACACTCCCTAAGTCCCCGGAATATAAAACCCATCTGTGCAATTTTATTGCACTGCAGCGTTCGGTATTTGCGATACCTCTGGCCAGCACTTACAGGTAAAGCTGTCGTGATTTGGCTACTGTATCCGCCGCCTAATATAGCTGCTATAACGACGTCTGAGCTTGTTCTCTATAAATCGTCTGGGAGGAATAAGTACGCCATTTTTGCATTTTTTTACTCCATCCACTACCCTTTATCGCACTTGTGTTTAGGCGTAAATCCCGACGAAGTATTCTTCATAGTGTTTAGGGGAAGTTACGCCCCACGCATGAGAAGAATCTTCTATGGTAGGTGCCATCAACAAGGCGATTCCCTTTCAGCACCGCTTATGTTCCACGTATCGTATGATCTCTAAAACTCACCTATAGTCTCCCTCACGTAAGGGCGGGTGATTTTTGTTGATCTTTCTAAATACCTATAGTTTCCCTCACGTAAGGGCGGGTATTTTGTACGGTATATTGGCCTAGCAAAAGGTATATCGAAAGGGGGACCAATTTGGTGATATAAGGAACCTTCACTATGGCCGCTGTTGCAAAATTGATGACCGATCCGCATCAGTTATTGAAAGGTCCAAATTATACACCATGGAAACATAAGATGAAGGCTATTCTCCAAATGGAAGATTTGTGGGATATTGTTACTGGAGTAGCAACTAGGCCTTCACCAACAGCAGGATCCACAGGTCCTTCAACAGATCAGATTGCTTTTGACAAGAAAGACAGTAGAGCAAAGGTGCTCATTTTGTTTGTTGTTTCAGATGAAGTGCAACCTCATATAGCTGATAAAGCAAGTGGTAAAGAGGCATGGGATGCCCTTAGAACCATCTATGAGGGGAAGAATGAATCCACCATTCTTCATCTTCAACAACAACTTCATAACCTGAGTTTGAGGCAGGGTGAAACAGCTTGAACTCTTTCTCGTGCAGAGTGTCTGAGTTGAAAGAGAAATTGAGTTCTCTCGGAGATACTGTGGACGAAAAGCTTCTCATTTCACTTGTGATGAGAGCTTTACCTTCTTCATTTGATATGTTGATAACCTCCATCCAGGTGTCTCAACGACAAATTACCTACATCGAGTTGGTCAATCTGCTTCAACAACAGGAGGCACGCCAACTTCACAAGGATGATTCTTCCAATACAGCCCTATACACCAACAGGAAAGGTTCTAGGAAGAAAGGTAATGGGCAAAAAGGAGGCAACTTTCAGAAAGGAGGAAATTCTCAACAGGATACGAAAGGAAAAGGCAAACAACCTCAACAGAAGAAGAGGTGGTGCAAGATCCGTGAGAAAGACAACCATGACACCAACAAGTGTTGGCATAAGAACAAGCAGAAAGGCCAAAACAAACCACAAAATAAGAACAAGCAACCCCAGGTGAATGTTGTCTGTTGAAGAATCTGACTCAGATTCTGAATGGGCACACAAGGTGCTCATGACTACCACAGATTCCACTCAGAGGGATCCTATTTGGTATGTCGATTCTGGAGCTAGTAAACATATGATCGGCGACGGATCGTGGTTTGAATCATTTGAGGCCAAAGAGGGCAAACCCGTCACCATTGCCGATGATAAAACCTACAGTGGTTCAGTGGAGAGGGTACAGTTTCAGTCACTCTTCCTGATGGCAAGTGTCAGATTGACAAAGTCCTCTATGTTCCGGGATTGGCCAACAATTTGTTGTCAGTGACACAAATCCTGGACAGAAATATGGTTGTCAACTTTCGTGTTGAGAATGGAAAGAAGTGTTGTACAATTACCAGGAAGGGTAAGCAGATTGCAACAGCTTCATATAAGCATGGCTTATTTGCACTAGATGCTATCTCTACTCCACATGTTGCCATGACTGCCTCTACCAAGGAGGCAACTTCCCTATGGCACAAGAGATATGGGCATCTTAGTTCTGCTACTTACTTGAGCTCAACAAGTATGAGATGGTAAAGGGTCTTCCTTCCCTTTCTCGCCACATTGCCAGTTGTGCTCGACCGCTTGGCAGAAAGCAAAGATAGAGTACCATTTGAGAAGAGCTCTACAAGAGCACGAAAACCTCTCGGAGCTAATTCACACCGATCTATGCGGTCCTTTCACACCCAACATTGTTGGAGGGAAGAGGTACTTTCAGTTATTCGTAGATGACTACTCACGAAAGATGTGGGTTTTCTTTCTCAAACCGAAATCTGAAGCTTTTGCATTCTTCCAAGCAGCTCAAGAAATCCGTTGAGAAGGAGTCATGAGCTTCTATCAAAACCCTCCGCTCGTATCGAGGGGGAGAGTTTACCTCTAATGAATTTTCTGCATTCCTAGATAAGCATGGGATCAAGAGACAGCTTAACAACCGCCTATACTCCTCAAAGAAATGGAGTTGCCGAGAGAAGGAACCGTTCTATCATGGAAATGGTTCGTTGTATGCTCACAGGAGCTACTCTTGGGCAACAATATTGGGCAGTAAGCCGTCACCACTGCAGTGTATCTATTGAATAGGGCACCCACAAAGGCCCTAAAAGGAATGACTCCACAGGAAGCATGGAGTGGTCGAAAACCCTCCATATCTCATCTACGTATTTTCGGATGTCAAGCTTTCATGCACATACCGAAAGAGAAAAGGAAGAAGCTAGATGAGAAAACACTGAGATGTATTTTTCTTGGATATTCTGAGCACTCTAAAGGATATCGGTTGATAGATCCTTTGACCAAGAAAATTCATATCAGCAGAGATGTTGTCTTTGATGAAGCTTTCACATCACAGAGCACATCTACAATACACCAAGATATTGTGGAACCTAAGGAAGAGGAGATTCCTTCGTCAACACAGACAGGAGGTCCTTCTACATCTTCTTCACCACCACCGAAGAAGAATCCTAAATGGTGTACAAATACAATCAGAGATGCAAATTTATCCACTCCTCCCAATTTGAATTTGGATAGACCTCGTACACGAAGTATGGCTCAAAAGGAAAGAGAAGCCGGAGAAACCGGTGAGGTTGATGATCTTTGTCAATCTTTTGAGGAACTTTCTGTGACTCCAAGTAGAGAAGTTGAGGATATGGATATTGATGATGACAGGGCATTCATGTCTACCATAGATAGTCTTGAACCCGCATCGCTGCAAGATGCTCTCAGTGAGCCTCATGGAAGGCCGCTATGGATACAGAGTATGAGTCTCTCGATGAAGAATAAAACTTGGAAGCTTGTTGATCTGCCGCATGGAAAGAAACCTATTGGCTGCAAATGGGTATACAAAGTCAAGTACAAGGCAGATGGAACAATTGATAAGCATAAGGCCCGTCTTGTTGCAAAGGGCTATGCTCAAAAGGAAGGCATCGACTATGAGGAAACTTTTGCACCTACTGCTCGGATGACCACAATTCGGGTTATGTGTGCTATGGCAGCACAATATGGGTGGAAAGTTCACCAAATGGATGTCAAAAGTGCCTTTCTTAATGGTGATCTCCAAGAAGAAGTCTATATGACTCACCTCAAGGATTTGAAGTGGAAGGCCAACAGCAGAAAGTTTGCAAATTGGTCAAATCCTTGTATGGTCCGAAACAAGCTCCTCGAGCTTGGTATATAAAAATGGACAATCACCTTATGCAAGCATGGATTTAAGAGATGTCCGTCGATGCAAACCTCTATTTCAAGAAACAGTGGTTCTCGAGATAGTGTTGCTTGTACTCTATGTGGATGATCTCGCTCATTACAGGGAGTTCGAAAATATGATCTCTACCGTCAAAAGAAACTTGTGCAAATCTTTTGAGATGACAGATCTCGGACTTCTCCATTACCGTCTTGGTCCTGGAATTCAGCCGTAAGGAGCACTCCATCAAAGTGTCTCGTAAAAAGTATGCCAAGACATTGCTCGGATAAATATCGCATGACTCGACCGCAAGCCAATGGCAACTCCAATGGAGAATGGACTTCACTTATCGCGATATGATGACTCACCTCGTGTAGATGGTACTCTCTATCGACAGCTGATTGGGAGTCTCATATATCCGACCAATACTAGGCCGGATCTCGTATTTGCCGTCAACTATCTTTCGAGGTTCATGCAGGAGCCTAAGACCACTCATTGGAAAGCAAAGAAACGTGTTCTTCACTATGTCCGTGGTACTATGGAATATGGCCTAGAATACAAGAGGAACAACAAATTCTTCTTGCAAGGATACACGGACTCCGACTATGCCGGATCATTTGATGATCGCAAGTCAACTTCTGGATACATTTTTCATCCTGGGATCCGGTCCTCGTCTCTTGGCACAAGCAAGAAGCAACAGGTGGTTGCTATTTCATCAACAGAGGCAGAATATCGCGCCGCACGTGAAGCCGTGTGCGAAGTGATATGGTTACGTCGCATTCTCGACAAGTATGGGCCATCCATCAAAATCTCCAATACACTTGTTTTGCGACAATCAGTGGTGTTCTGAACCTCGCCAAGAATCCACCCATCATGAAAAAACAAAGCACATTGACACACAATGTCATTTCATTCGAGATGAAGTTCCAAAGCACCGAATTCAGCTTCAAAGACATTCCCACCGATGCTCAAGTTGCGTACATTTTCACTAAGGCACTTGGACGTGTCAAATTTGAATTGTTTCGCAGCTCACTTTGTATTGCAAAATAATGTAAGGGGATGTTAGTATAGCTATTAGTTATTACATTACCCAAATAATGTAATAAAGGGGGATGTTAGCGTAACTAATATTTGTCTCTATTACATTGTTAGCGTACTGTTACGCTTACTGTTACACTGTTGTAACAGTACTGTTGCGCCGGTGTGCTATCTATTCCCGGTGGATGTAAACTCTATTTAATCCGCTGTTGATTAATGAAAACTTGTTCGTTTTTTTTTTTCTTTTTTTTTTTTTTTTTTTTTTTTTAAAAAGCTCTTGATAACCTAACTTACATAGTAGTCCCGGTACGGTTACATGCATATAAATCATGGTCAACGAACATTCATTTGGTGAATTCAAATTACTTGTATCAAATTATCTTGCTCAAAATTGGTGAATGAACAATACAATTGCACACACATTTGTATTTGAGAGATTCTCTATCATTATGATAAATCAAGATCGGCAATGAACTCACATATGTACATGAGGATTCCTTACAAATCTACATTTGTCTTTGAGATAATTTAAAATATTTTTGCAACTCTTTTTGGAATAAATTTTATTCTTATTTCAGAACATCTGTTTAGTCTAAAAACAATTACATACATTGTTTTCAAAAATCCAAAATTCTTTTAAACAACCTATTACAAAATCTAGCAAATACAGTCAAGTTTGTATATTATTATTATTTTTTTCTGTTTATATCAAAAATAAAAAATCAATCATGCAATAAAACTAAAATATCAATTTCTTCTTTGGATTTCACGATGATGGTATAAGTCTATACCTATAATTCTATGCCTAGCGCAAACCATTGTTCTCATTTTATTTCCCATTCATCTTAATTCATACAAACATATGGCTTACATCATTATGTTACACAATTGTGCTTTAAAACGAACGAACACTTATTCTATTTCATGTCATTATGTCAACATTCAATTTTGCAACCATGGTATAATTTCTAAGGAATTATTCAAAAAATTTATCACACTTAGGAATTTATGCCTAGCAAAAATCACTTTTTAAATATATTTCATGCATAATATTTTATGAAAATCTGAAAAAAAATCATCATCATCATCATTTCCCTCATTACGACACAAAAGTCTTAAGACAGTCTCTTAAGCATTCTTTTACTTTTTGCAATATTTCTATACTGGGATTAGCTTGACGACCGAGTGAGCGACGACTCCATGAAATGGTCTATAACAACGACAATGTCCTTTGAAATTATTGTTAGAAGTCCCTTTTATTTTTCATCAAATCACACCAAAAACAACCAATTGTTTACATCAGATTATTTCATTTAAATTTCACAACATGACATAAAATTATAATATTTCTAAAATGACATAATTACATGAATCATCAATAATCAATTGCAAAATTCAACATTAAAGCATATACACAAGTCATATCATCAAAATACCATATATATATATATATATATCAACAAACTATGTACATCATATCAAAAATGGACTGGTATGCCACAATCAATAGCCTGGCATACTCAATCCTCTCAAAATATATATATAATAATACAAATCTGCCCTCTGCAGTAGCTAGCCTCGAGAAGCCCTCGAGCTCTCAACCTCATCTCCTCCCTCGCCCTGACATGGAGGAGGTGGTCCCATAGAGGTCCGGGTTGTGTCCCGGGTCCTCGTCATCGATCGTGAAGATGTCCTCGATGATCCCATCATGATTGGCTCCGCAATAGGGGCTGGCAATGGTAACCTCTGGCTCTCTAGAACCATGTGATAGTATAGCCCCTGGTAGAATGCGATCTGAGCAATAGACCGTGCCAGATCCCTAAACAGTCAAAATTTAAAACAAAAAATTGCACACATTAAATTCAAACCTAATTCACTAGGATTAGATCCTTACCCGTAGCCCGCGCTAGACCTCTATCGATCGGTGCGCTGCCTCAACCATTTTTTTCTGTAGAGCTCTAAAACCAATAAAAATGAACAGTAAAAATGAATTAGGGTTTTACCCTATTTTTCTTAATTTTATTTAAAAACAACTTTCTTTTTATTTATTTTTTGCTTTTCCGTGCTTTTACCTCAAACGTTCGATTTGGGTAAAAACACGGAGGGGGCACCATAGTCAGCAGTCGTACGATTCGACCAAGAATCGTCGTCTAGAAAATTGAGTACATTTTTGCTTTCTCGTAAAATGGGAAGAACTCGTCTTTAATGCTTTTTCTTCGAAAAAATCGCTAAAGAGGGGGCAAAATGTAGCACCCTAAAATTGGCACAATTAAACCTTAGTAAAAAGATAAAAATTCAAATTTTAACCTCAAACCGCTCGTTAACTACCTGTTACCCGCTCCCCTTGTTTTTCGCACCATTTTTAGGATTTGTTTTGACCGTTGGACGATATCATCATAGATATGACGAAATTATCCTAGATCTGATGAATTCATCTGAAATAGAATGTCCAGACGATTTCATCCCAAAACCAAATTTTCATACTTAGCTTCTATTCCAACAGCTTCTCTAACCTGGGTAGAAAGCGTGTCTGCATAGTTAGAGTCTCCCCCATTGGAGATCTCCCAAATTGGGATGATCTCCAACCTCCTAACCTCTCCCTAATCCTATATAAACTAGGATTTTTCCAGTTTATCCCCCTGACTGACTCCCCTGACCCTCTGCCTAAAACTCTGCTTAAACCCCCTAAACTTCCATGCACCTCAGAGCATCCTCACACCATCATTTGCATTCTGGATTTCATGTTTTCTTGTAGGAACTTTACTGTTTTTCAGTCGAAGCAAGATCGGATCGTCACAAGCGATTCCAGACTATTTTGGACGATCCTGTCAAGGAGCACAGACGATATCGTACGATTGGAGGCGATCCTGATTGTAGTCCAAATTGGGGGCAATCAGAGCCCAGAGTTTGCATTTCCTTAGTTTTTTTGCATTTTCCTATTATATTTCTGCACTATCTTAAATTATTATATTTATGCATCTTGGAGTTCACCTCATCTAATATAAATGCATGATAAAATCAAAATAAATTGTGAAGTTGATGCATTTCCTCTTTAATTGCTATTTGGATCTGTCATTTAGGCAAATTTACTATTATTTCTGTCGTTTCCCTTTGTTTTTGCAGTTGCATTTTGGTATTTTGTATCTGTTTCTATGATTGCAGGTTTTTGATGAATTTGTCTAATGAATTCATCAGATTAACGATGATCTCGTCTGATCTCAGATGATTACATACGAGTTGAGGCGATCTGGACTGTTACAAAACTCAGAATCTTCATCAAACATCCGAAATCAGGTATGTTCTGTCCCATTCGGCACATTCTCTATGTTTAGCATTTATTCATATTTTTTGTATCCATAAGAATCAGCATTGGCATATAGAGTAGTTTAGATTCATCTTGGCCAAACCTAGGAGTTGAATGATCGAGTATAAAAATGAACACAACAAACCCACTATCAACCTAGGTGTGGAAACTGCCACTCAAAAGTTTCCTGGTGAACCCACCATCCGTCAAAAATTCACCCTTATACCCCTCCCCCGAGATGCGGGACCTTCAAAGGGCCTCTCAGCTCGAGGTATTGTCCCATCCTTCTCGCATCCCCCTTCCGGGCGTGGATCCTATAGCCTGAAGGTAAGGATGCAAAAAATTTGGAGCGATACACTACCCATATCTATTATTGTGCTTTCCATAAGCTTCACATTCACCATATATAATCACAACCTCTACGTTGATCATAGCTAGCCACAACCATACCTTACCATTCACTATAGCTGGCCATGATCATCCAAAGAGTAGCAATTCACTAGGCTTTAACTAACTAGTCTCTTCACTTGATACTAGTGCTAGATGATATAATATTTTTGTTTGGATCAACTCTATACATTGCTCTTCTTCTATTGGAGATGTTGGATAATGCCCTCCTATATTTTCTTCTATTGGAGGTGCTGAGACTAATGTTATTTCAAAAATATCTAATCCATTTACATATTCAATAGCTCTTTTTATCAATTTTTTATTATTAACTATCTAGACTATTTTTCATAATGATAACTCTCTACTTCTACCTTGATAACTTTATATTTACCTTTATTTTTTTATTTTTTTATGGAAAACATCACTTTTTGGATGCCAATTTTAGGTATGACCAAAGCAGATAGGGGTATCTATTCCACCAAAATTTCCCAAGGCTCGCACTTGGCTTATCCCCTCGACACACTCAAATAGCATGCCTAGCCCAAAGTAAATTATTCAATAAACCACACATGTACCAGCCAAAAAGGATGAGAAAAAACCATTTACTCAAGGCTCATATAAATTACAGTAGTCATAGGGCTTTCTTCATACTCCTTTCACCATGACTAGCACTAGAAACACCATCATTATCTTTTTTTATAAAATAAATAATTCTATGCTTGATTCCCTTAAGAGCATCCATGTCAAAAAACTAGTTAATCAAGGTGATCTTTATCAAACCTCTATTAACTCCCTAATTAGTAATAGCATCATCCACCTTATTTATAGATCTTCACACATGAAAGTACTCTAGGGACTGAAATGAGTGATAGAGTTCTCTTATAGTATGAATAATATCATGTAGCCTCCACATAGATAGTGAGGAATATTATTTATAGTTTTTTAATTATTTGATGATCACCTCAGAATCTCCTTCAACATAAATATTCTAGTCATTTCATTTAAGGGCCCACAACAACCCTTCAAGGAGGGCATGTGCCTCAACATGATCGTTAGTAGTATCTTCAAGGCTAAAGAAAAATTGCCTCTCATATTTCCTTGGTCATCATGAAAGATGCCATCCCTACCGGCTTTACCTAGGTTTCCCTAGGTTGCACCATCAATGTTGAGCTTAATAAACCCTTTATAAGGAGGTTTCCAAATAATTTGTGTGTTATTCTTAGAGGTTTTATTTATTTTTGATTGGGCACCAAATGATCGTCATCTAAATGCTGGCCCAACCACTGAATCTTGATATCTCTAATATTTTTATCTAGGGGTTTATCCCAAATCTCCCACTACTTTACCAAAATATATTTAGTCACTACCTTTTCAATAGAAATCTAGGTTTGGAATTGGGGGATTCTTTCCTCCCTAAAAATCATTTTATTTCTCCATAACCAATTTCTCCATAACCAAATTGATCAAATAATACAAGTGGGGGTCCATTCCCATATGGATCTAATATAGTCAATATTGGATTTTTAGCCAACCCACTCTAGGATTAGATCCCTTATAGTCTAAAAATTATGGAGGGTTCTCTCCGATATTTTGCAAAGTCCTACTAGAGTAGGGTTATGCATAAGGGGTCGGCCCCAAAATGTATTTATAAAAAATTGACAAATCAGTTTTGAAATCCAAGAGAATAGTGTTCACACGCATGTAGAAGATTCACTATTATTAGGGGTAATGTTGGAAATTTAAACTTAAAATGGTAAAATTATTAACTAATTGGGGCAAATCAACCCCAAAAATTTGCACACATTTTTTTTTGGCTAATGGACCCTAGTCAAGGGTCCCAAATATTATCTAGTTCCAAATTTTGAAAATTCTAATTTTAGCCAATTTGGTGATAAATAGCCGCTATGCATATTCTTGTACTAGATAGATCGAGCAAAGGGGAAAGAAATGAAAATATGGTTAATGGTTTTAAAGTTAGCTTCATAATTTGTGCTTATTAAGGGGCCATAATAGCCTATCTTCATCAATTTATTATTAGCTCATATTTTTTCTTGCATCACCAACCAAATAAAAATGGAGATCTTGGGTCAAACACCTTTCCTCTACATTCTTTGCCAAACTTGATTTCTATCCCCATTGAAGTTTACCTCCATAAGAAAATTGTAAGATTTCTTGGAATTAAATTTTTCATATCGATTTTTCCCTTAAATTAACAAGTATGGAACCTTGCAATATGAAAGCTTCTTGATAGAGATGATTCCCCAAAGTTTTTTTTATCAGCTTACCTAATTTGATTAGGACAAGATCAAGAATATTTTCCAAATTGAAGCACCATCCTACCAATATCATGGGGAATGGGATGGCCATGAATGTAGTTCTTGATTCAACTTCAACAATCCTCTTTGAATGCCTCCTTCAACTCAATCAAGTAACTATCTTCTTTTAATAGTTTATATTGGTTCCATGCATCCTCCTAGAAGAGAGCATGGTTGCCATATTTGATCTTCCAAAAGGTTGTAGACTGCACCCACATGTTGTGGGATGTCATGCTTGTCTAGAGAAAATAACTTGAGAGAAATTATTAATGTCTTATCAATTCATTCTTGTCCACCTCAAGGATATATTTTTTCTTAAGAACTCTAGCCCAAAATAGGTTCTCTCCATTGCAAAATATCCAAAACAATTTTCCATTAAAGGCTTTGTTGAAGATTTGAAGATATTTGACTCCAAGGCCCCTCTCTTGGAGAGGTTTGAAAATATATTTCCCAACAACAAGAGACCATTTACTTTCTAGATAGGGAGCACCCCAAAAAAATTTCTTTTGAATTTTGTGGAGTTATTTTAAATTCATTATAGGTGCTAATAAAGCATATAAGAAGTAAACTAGAAGAGCTTGGTTAAGAGACTTGAGAAGGGTTAATCTACCAGTAGAGGAAAGCCATTTGAAATCCCATCCTTGCAACTTCTCTCTAAATTTAGAAATAATTTCACTCCAATCTAATATTTTTAGATTATATTCAGTCAAAGGAAGGCCCAAGTACTTGAGATGAAGAGAGAAATTCTCAAAGCTGAGAAACCTAGAAATATTTTCTTGGACACGAATAAGTGTGTTGAAGAAAAAAGGAATAGGATTTGGCTTTCAATTAATTAACTATCCAACTTTATTCTAAATTGTCTCCCTCTATAAATTATCCAACTTTATTTTGAGTTGGATTCCTCTATCAACTGTCCAACTTTCTTTTGAGTTGGATTCCTATATTAATTATCAAACTTTCTTCTAATTTGGCCCTTTCTATCAATATAATTGATGTCTAGTATTCATTATTCCTCCTTCAACCAAGTGGAAAGACCACATCATCCAAATTATAGTTATTATTCCTTATCCCCTCAATATTCTACTCAATAAGACCTTTAAAAATAGAGTCCAAGTCTTCACTACCTTCAAAGTGGACAAACTATAATTTAACTTTATCAAAATTGGATAAAGTTATATATTAATAATGGTGGCTAATAAATTGAATTCTATTAAAATGTATAGAGTTAGGTGGTAGCTCTGATACAAATTTTGTATGTTTAAGTCGTACTACCACAAAATATCATATGTCCTGATATAAAATAGCCAAGAATATTAAAGGTCAAAATATCATTAATGAAGAGTAGAATAATATATAAGCCAATTAATATGTCTATCTATATATAGATATAAAAGCCTATATAATACTAAAATAAATATTCACCTATATAATAAAATACGAATGTAAATGGCCTTAGTCATTCATGACCTATGCATGAAGAAAAAATACAATATTAATTGCTCAAAATTTTGTATACAAGCTTTATTCAAAATTGGATCTCTTTTACAATCAAATAATAAAATAATTGAATTTTTTATCATGGAGAATTGTCTCAATAATATATCCATAGTAATGTGACTCTTCAAGTACTTGACTATTGCTATCCATATTACAAGTCCCATGACCTATGGCTTATCATCTTGCTAGTTGTATACTAGACTCTTCAAGTTGTTCTTACATGGATACTTGACTCTAAGACACTTGTATAGATGCAAACCTAATATAATAAACTTATGCACATTCTCAAATTACATATTTGCATACTTGCATACATGATACTTGTGCATATTATCTCAATCTATAATTGCACTCTAACTTACATGACACTTGTGCATTTCTTGCACATTACACTCTTACATGATACTTGTTCATTTCATTTACATTAAAACTCACATGAAAGGAAAAATATAAATCACACTCTAAACTACATACCCAACCATATTATATTACATATTTATAATTGTACCATGAAGATATCATAGGGGTACATTACCATGTACCAAATAATGTAATATTCCTTAACATATGTTAAAGCCTCTTATAGAATTTTGTTTTTAGCATTGTATATGTTATTATAATTTATAGTAATACTTGTAAATCCAATTTGGATCATGTGTAATAAATTATTATAATTATGCAATAGAAACAATTATATGTCAAGAGGACATAGGTAGTAGACCAACTAGTTTTTGTTGAGTATTTTCCAGCTTGAGGTCAGCAGTTCCAATATTGAGCCCTTCCGAGGCCCCCCTCACTTGGATTAAGAGTTTACTAAGGTGGGGTAGGTTTATAGTGGTATATTTTCAAATTTGAACCATGCTTGCAGGGATAATATGATAGAGACTATTATTTATTCTCTTATAAAATATTATGTGTCAAGAGGTTTAAGTGTTGTTGAACTAGAATATATGAATCACATTATACCTCATAATGATTTCATCATAAATTATAACAATATTAATGAAATGAAGATTGGTCAATACCTAAATCTCTCAATAGTATATAGATTTTTTAGGTTCACCTAGTTATTGTAGGTAACTTATAAGAAAAACCAAATTAAAATTACAACTCCATTGATGATCTTACTAATAAGGATGTTTTGCATAGACTAAATAGGTAACCAAATAATTTATTTACTTAAATCATGATATATGTTATAATATAACTTTTGTTTATCTAAAAAGACATAACATTTCATTCAATTTAAGAGAAGATAAATACATGTTTTTCATTATAGTTATTATGACCAAAAATAAAATTATATTGATAGTTCAAATTGTGAGTTAACCTCCTAACTAAAATAATTAGCATATCCCCAATAATATATAACTATATTACTATCTAATATTATCCTAACATCCACCCTTATTACATTATTTGGTATACAAAGAAACCTGTGAAACAATTTAAATTTGACACACACAAGTACCTTTGTGAAAATATCCATAAGTTATTTGTTGGTGGGAATATATTGGAGCTAAATATAGTGATTCTAAAATTATTCTTAAATTAAATAACATTGAGCTTAAATTTGGTTTTTTCATTCATAAAATAACAAATTCTTGATTAATTTTAGAACACATTGATTGTTTGCATTCAATATCATTGGTTAATTTTTATACATACCCATATATGATAGTATGAATTGTAACCATAGTGCTTCACAAAAAACTTATACAACATGATATTCCACCCCTATGGATGATAGTTCAACTACATATTTATTATTTATATGCCACAAGATAGGTCTAGATATGATATGAAACATATATTCTAATATTGAATTTTTATCATCTACAGATCCAAAATAGTCGAAGTCCATGTATCCCTCTAAGAAAAAATATTAGTCTTCTTATATTTGGGCTATATTCTATTGTACTATTAACATAATGTGGTTTCTTCTTTACAATTTTGCAATGACTCTCCTTAGGATCCTACATGAATCTTGAAATATAATTTATAGAAAAACTAATATCAAGCCTCATGTTTGTCAATTGTATGAAAATCTCAATTAGCTATCAATAAATACCATGAGATCCCTGAGGTGATTTATCATATATAGGTAATTTTTACCCTCATTCAATTGATTTCATCATAGTTTTATAATGTCATTATGTATTTGTCTAGCAATTTCATGTCATATTGTTTTTGGGTGACAAGAATATGGTTTTTTATCTGACCTAAAATTTTCATGTTATCTTTCACATCATTTACTAGTTTGTCTAAAATTCCAATGATGACCAAATTATCAACATAGACTAAATTATTAAGTATCTTATTTTCCAATTTTTTTGACATGGATATTTTGATGAAAGATACATATGGTGAAATCATGATATAATAAGTGATCAATAATTTTGATATGTAAGGCTTTATGAGCCTACTTTAACCTAAATTAACGACTTTTTTATCCTGCAAACATTTTGGTCTTGTCCATTATGAACAAACACTTAGGTTGTGTCATGTATACTTATTCGAGATCACAATTGATGAAGAAAATTTTGACATCCATTTAATAGATTTTCAAAATAAATTATGTTGCTATTGCAAATACTACACGAATTATGGTCATTTCACATAGGCTTTATATTTCACTTTGAGCTATTCATTTCAATGTAGATGAATGTAAGGATTTTACTTCCATGTTACACTAGCCATTTTAATGAAAGACCTTTCATTGGCCTCTTTTATCCTTTCCCAAAGACTCTTGATTGATTGCTATTATTAGCTATTATTTTACAACTTCTTCATTGAAGTGATGGTTTCTAAGATGTTTATCCTTATACATTCTTCTTTCTTGTGAGGGCTACATTCATCTTCTTAGAAGAAGCTAACTACCAAGGCTTTGGATGCAATGCACTTAGCTGATTGTACACTACTTAGTTTCTATGTCCGATTGCTTATAAGATTTTTGAAAGCTCACATGGATGTTTTTCTTCAGCCTATGATATCCTTCATGAACACTTCTTGAGTGCAACTCTAACATTTATTAGTTACCTATGAACGTTTCTTGAGCACTATGCTTTACTACCAGATATCCCTTATGTAAGTGCTTCTTTGAGCACTATGCTTTACTACTAGATATCCCTTATGTAAGTGCTTATTTGAGCACTATTATTTGATACAAGATATCTTTTTTGCAGGAACTTCTTAGGTGCTATGCATTATAGATAGATTTCCTTGATGTGAGTGTTGCTATACTCTATTTGTTAAATACCAACCAAACTAGATCTGAGTTCCTTATTATTGGGTGCTATCTAACTCAAGCACCCCTTATCTGTGATTTATTTCTTCCAACCTTGGGTGCTTCTACTCTATGCTTAAGCTTTATCATGCTTTAATAATTCCACTTTATGCTTGAGTTGTTAAGGGTCAAATATTTCTTCTATGCTTTGGCACTACTGGGGCTCATTCCTCTTTTTCTCTACTAAAACTTGAATGCTCTTCCTACTTTATGTTCTTAGTTGTAATATAGTCTTTCAATATTAGTATAAAGTTACTATTTTGTTCTTTCTACTACAATTTGGATTCTATCTGAGTTATCTTACAATATCTTGATATTTGAAAGCTTATATTGCTTCTCAATATTTGGAATATTTGATACTTATATATTATATGGGAGTCTTAATACTCCTCATCTTATGAATATCCCATCAAATCCAACTATTTGTCTCTCTCAATGAATTCAAGTTGAGTCTTAGTCTTCAATAGTTTTTGTGGAACCTATTGAAATGACCCTAGCATCTAAATTAGGGTGACTATTATCTATACCCTCAACATATACTCAATTAGACCTTTAAAATAGAGTCTAAGTCTTCACTACTTCCAAAGTGGGGGGGTGAATAGTATAAGATAAAACTTTTCACTTTTCAATCCAAATGCAATATTATCCAATATTATCAATTGCAATAATAAAATAATGCATAAATCACCACACACATAAGAGACATAGATTTAACATGGTTCACCCAATGTGGGCTACATCCATGGAGAAATATTTCTTATAAATTTTCTCAACAAATTTATTGGGAACCAATTCCCTATTACAATGTTTGTGGACCCAAATCCATAGGAGATACCAATCCCTTTAGCTCTAGTTTGTGGACCTCTATCTACAAAAGACACCAATACCCTCTGCTATAGTTCATGGACCTCTATCCATAGGAGACACCAATCCCCTCTACTATGGTTTGTGGACCTCTATTCACTGGAGACACCAATCCCCTCTGCTATGGTTAGTGGACCCCTATCCATAGGAGACACCAATCCCCTCTGCATTGGTTTTCTCAAAATCCTTCTCACAAATCTGCTCCAAAACCTACTCACAACTTTGCACAAACCTACTCATAAGTCTGCTCCAAAACCTGCTCACAACTCTACTCCAAAACTTGCTCACCACTCTACACAAAATTGCTCAAAAATCTACACAAACCTGCTCATAAATCTGCATAGACCTTCTCATAACTCTGCTCCAAAACTTGCTCATAACTCTACTTAATCATGCTCCCAACTCTGTATAAACCTACTCAAAACTCTGCACAAACCTACTCACAACTATGCACAAACCTGCTCATAACTCTGCTCCAAAACCTACTCACAATATTGCTCATAATACTGCTTAAATTTACTCACAATCCTACTCAAACATTGCTCAATATTTCCCAAATCTTGAAAATAAAAAATTCTCATGTCTTTCCAAAAACTTGCATACAAAAAATGCTCATATCTTACCCAAAAATTGCATACTAACAATGATCATATCTTTCCCAAAACTTGCATACTAACAATGCTCATATCTTTCCCAAAAGTGCTTTCTTCAACTAAAGCAATTCAGAAATATTCTACCCAGAACTCTTTTTCTTTCATGAACATATAAAAATGATATGCATTACAAATACCCAATATGTTCTTTACATTATGTCTCTTCCACATGCCTCACAAAATATATTTCTTGTCTAGCATTGCATAACTTTAGTCTCTATCTTTGCCTCTTTATTTCCAATAACCATGCAATAGATGTAAATACATAAAATAAAAGGCCTCTAAATTTTCACAACAATAAAATCAATTTATTTTAACAACTCTTACATAAAATTTTCTTTTTTCCTTTTTACAACTTAAATCTTAAAATATTTCCATTTTGCCTTATTACTATCTTTGTAAATAGTCACACATGGTAAAGCTTTTGAAAACAAAATATCTACTTATGTGATGTAGGAGCATCCGAGGGCAGCAGGGCAATCTTGCATCAACCAAAATTTTCTAAGTGTTTTGCAAAGAAAAATATGTGTCGCGATATCGCGACAGGAAAAGTGTCGCGATATCGTGACCAAAATAGGAGAGAGAAGATGCGACGGACAGAATGTCGCAAAATCGTGACATGTCACGAAATCATGACCAAAGCAGGGAGTGAAGGCGCGGTGGACATAATGTCACGAAATAGCGACCAAAACAGGGAGAGAAGGTGCGGCAGATAGAATGTCACAAAATCGCGACCAAAGCAGAAAGCGAAGGCGTAGAGGACAAAATGTCGTGAAATCGTGACATGTCATGATTTCACGACATGTCATGAAATCGCGACCAAAGTAGGGAGCAGAAGGCACGGAGGATGGAAGGTCACGAAATCATGACATGTCGCGATTTCATGACATTTCGTGAAATCGCAACCGAAGCTAAAGAACGAAGGCACGATAGAGAAATGTCGTGATATCGCGACAGGTCATGATATCGTGACCAAAGTAGAAAAAAGGGGATGCATAGGAAATACATCGTGATATCACGACATGTCACAATATCACGACCAAGGTAGAAGCAGGAAGGTGGAAGGAGAGAATGTCGCGATATCGTGACATGTCATGATATCGTGATCGGGGTAGGAGAGAGAAAGCATAGAGGAGAATTGTCACAATATCGCGACATGTCGTGATATCGTGACCAAACAAAAAACACGCACTCTAGGCTATCATAAATGCATTCCTTCATGCACGGTAAGCTAGCGATAGTGAAGTAGTAGTCTCAGAGGAAGATTCTAGAAAGCATGTCGGCCACTCGCGCATTATATCTAGAGATGCAGTTAAGGCAACTAGCAACAAAGTAACAGTTCCAGAAGAAGATTTCGGTGGTTATGGTGGCCATTCGTGCACCTCACCCAGAGTCCCATGAGTGCAACTTTCCAGTATTGAGCCAAGTGGCTATTGCAGATCATGGGAATTTTGAAAACATAGAGGGTCGAGGCCTCGATAAAAACCTAATAATTGTAATGAGAAGGGGCTAGCAAAACGATAGATTGCTGTATATTTTCTGTAAATTTTTCCAAAGCTATTGAATGAGAAGTTTGGCTCTAGTTTTTCTTTGTTCTCTTTTCTGTGTTAGTTATGTTCTCCATCAAGTGGTATCAGAGCCAGAAGTTCCTGAGTGTGTAACAGATCGCCGGACGTGAGGCAGTTACACCAAGATCTATGGAAGTGCTTATGAGAGAGTGAGCAGAATGCCTCCAAGAAGAAACCCTATTGGTGGAAGAGGCATGGTGGTAGCAGAAGATGTCTAAGTTTTGTAGAGGCAAATGCAAGCCCTGTAAGAAGAGATGCGTAGAATATTGGAGCCAAGAAGAGATGAAGGTAGTGAAGAGGAAGATGATGAAGAAGAGGGCCAGCCTAAGGAAGAAGAAGAAGCAGTAGATCCTGCACAAGCTAGACTGTACAAAGCCATATCCCAGATTGGGAAGAGGTCGAAGATGGAGGTTTTCACATATTCTGGGAACCTTGATCCAGAGGAATTGATCGACTAGATCAACGATCTGGAAGAGTACTTTGAGTACGAGGAGGTTGAGGATATTGATAGCGTCAGATTCGCTAAGACCAAAATGAAAGGTCATGCCAGCATATGGTGGAAGGGAGTGCATCTAGAGAAAAATAGAAGAGGAAAATAGAGAATAACAAAATGGGAACGGATGGCAAAAAAGCTGAAGAGGCAGTTCATCCTTGGTGATTATGAGTTAGACCTGCTAAAGAAAATGCAAGGTTTGAGGCAATCAAGTAAGTCTGTAAAAGAATACACAAAGGAGTTTCATAAAATTATGATTAGAACAGGCCACTCAGAGGCCAACAAGGAGAAGGTAGCCCGTTATATTAATGGGTTACGAGAAAGTATTCAAGAAGAATTAAGTCTGGTCAGGATGACCACCATAGAGGACGCTTACCAATTTGCCCTAAAAGTTGAAGAAAAGCTCAATAGGAGGTTTGAGAACAAGCAAAGAGGAAGAGGTCGTGGTGAAAGAACCAACAGAAGGACCAGTGGAATAAGAAATGAAGATTCTCAGAAGAACGAAGAAGGTAGCAGTAATCAAGAAAAAAGGGGAGAAAATACCTATCGCCCTCATAATCAGAACAATGATTACCGAAGGGTAAGGGGCAGAACTGGACGTGGCCAGGGAAGAGGAAGATTCTATGGAACTTGTTTCCAGTGTGGAGAAGAGGGACATCACCAATATGAGTGTCCACAGTAACGAGAAAGGACTAATAGGAGGTCAGAAGGAAATGCCAGAGTCACGGTCGCTGATGAAGATGTTGGATCTAAACATTCTGAAGAAGCAGAGAGAGAAGAAGTAATAATCACAAGGAGAGTCCTGCTGAATGAGGAGGGGGACACAGATCAGAGGAAAAGCTTATTCCGCATAAGGTGTAAATGCACGGGTAATATTTGTAATATTATTATTGACAACGATAGCACGGATAACCTAGTTTCATAGGGAATGGTTACAAAGCTACAACTAGAGAGGAAGAGACACCCGCATCCATATCAGATCGCGTGGTTGTAGAAAGACCATAAGGTTTTGGTCAGTGAAAAATGCTTGGTAAAATTCAATATTGGGAATTACCATGATGAGGTCCTATGTGACATCCTGCCCATGGATGTGTGCCATTTACTATTGGGAAGGCCATGGCAGTTTGACAGGTGCATGGTTCATGATGGCCGTGCCAACACCTACTCCGTAATAAATAATGGAATGCGTCATAAGCTGAAACCCCTGAAGGAGGTGGAAGAAAGGGTATGTGGTGGTGCCAAAATTTGCTTAGTTGATAGGAGAAAATTTTTAGATGATTTGAAGCATGAAAATATGTGTTATGCATTAATTCCTAGAGTTAGGGAGAAATAATGCAAAGATACCCCAGCAGAAGTCCTAGATCTGTTGGAGGAATTTCCAGATATTATATCTGATAATGTGCCTGAGGGTTTACCCCCAGTAAGGAAGATCAGTCACCATATCGATTTGGTGCTAGGATCGAGCTTGCCCAATAAAACTGCACATAGAATGACGCCTGTAGAAACTGAGGAGCTAAACAGGCAGGTCCAGGAGTTGCTAGAGAAAGGACTAATTCGGGAAATCCTGAGTCCATGTGCAGTGCCTGCAGTGCTAGCACCAAAGAAATATGGAGAGTGGAGAATGTGTACAGACTCTCAAGCCATCAACAAGATCATAATAAAATACAGATTTCCATTGCCAAGAATGGATGACATAATGGACTTGTTTGAGTGGAGCCAAGTACTTCACCAAGATTGACCTCAAGAGTGGTTACCATTAGATCCATGTCAGAGAAGGAGATGAGTGGAAGACAGCCTTCAAGACCAGAGAGGGTTTGTATGAGTGGTTGGTCATGCCATTTGGGCTATCCAATGCACCAAGTACCTTCATGCGGCTGATGAATGAGGTGTTGAAAGAATTTTTAGGCAAATTTGTCATTGTCTATTTAGATGATATATTAATATTTAGCAGAACCCTAGAAGAGCACCTGATGCACATCAAAAGGGTTTTTGAGAAGCTGTGGGAGGAGCAGTTATTAATTAATCTGAAAAAGTGTAATTTTTTAAAGGAGTTAGTGTACCTGGGATTTGTCATCTCAACAGAAGGTCTAAAAATGGACCCAAAAAAGGTGAGAGCTATCATCGAATGGCCTACTCCGAGAAGCACAACAGAGATAAGATAATTTCATGGTCTAGCAAGCTTTTATAGAAAATTCATTAGAAATTTCAGCAGCATTTGTGCACCCCTTACAGAAACAATGAGAGGGGATAAGAAAGAATTTAAGTGGACCTTAGGAGCAGATAGGAGCTTTGATATGCTAAAGAAAAAGGTCACAGAGCAACCTATTTTGGCACTTCTAGACTTTAACAAGGTATTTCAGGTAGATTATGATGCCAGTGGTAGTGCCATAGGAGCTGTACTGAGTTAGGAAGGGAGACCTGTTGCCTACTTTAGTGAGAAACTCAATGATACTCGGAAAAGGTATTCAGTTTATGATCAAGAGTTTTATGCTATAGTTCAGGCTCTAAAGAAGTGGAGGCATTATTTGTTGCCAAAAGAGTTTGTTCTATTTACTGATCATCAGGCATTACAGTACATTAATAGCCAAGGAAAACTGAATTAGAGGCACTTGAAGTGGGTTGATTTTCTCCAAAGTTATACCTTTGTGTTGAAGCATAGAAGCGGAAAATCAAACAAAGTTGCAGATGCCTTAAGTAGAAGGCAGAATTTGCTGATAGAAATGAAGGTGGAAGTGGTAGGATTTGAAGAACTGAAGGGTTTGTACCCTAAAGATCCTAATTTTGCAGAATCCTGGAGGGCTTGCTTGGAACCTGTTACTTTGGACAGGACAAAGTGGTTGTATTTTCTAATCCAAGATGGAATGTTGTTCAGAGGAAATCAATTATGCATTCCAAGGAGTTCCATGCGGGAAAACTTAGTCAAGGAGAAACACAACGGAGGACTAGCTGGACATTTTGGTTAGGATAAGACCATTGCCCTGGTGAGTGAGAACTACTATTGGCCACAACTACAGCAAGATGTGAAAAGGTTTGTGCAAAGTTGTAGAATATGCCAGATGGCAAAAGGCATGAGGCAGAACACTGGGTTGTATCAGCAATTACCTGTACCTGAGAGGCCATGGGAGGACGTCAGCATGGATTTCATTCTTGGATTGCCGAGAACACAGAGGGGAAATGACTCCATATTTGTGGTGGTTGAAAGATTCTCCAAGATGGCACATTTTATTCCCTGCCAGAAAACAAGTGACGCGGTTCACATTGCAGGGTTATTTTTCAAAGAGGTGGTACGACTTCATGGTCTACCAAAAAGCATCATTTTTGACAGAGATACCAAGTTTGTTGGGTATTTCTAGAGAACCTTGTGGAAGAAGTTGAAGACAGACTTGAAATTCAGTTCTGCATATCACCCACAGAAAGATGGACAGACAGAGGTGGTAAATAGAAGTCTGGGTAATCTATTGAGATGCTTGATAGGGGACAAGCCAAAGGGATGGGATTTGGTTTTGCCGTAGGCGGAATTTGCATACAATAATTTTGTCAACAAGAGTACAAACAAATATCCATTCCAGGTCATATATGGAAACAACCCAAGAAATGTTTCTGAGCTAAGGAAATTGGATAAAGAAGAAAAGAATAGTGCCAAGGCTGAGAAATTTGCAGAACATATGAAAAGCATGCATGAAGAAGTGAAGAAACAAATTACAAAAATGAATACTCAATATAATACAAGAGCAGACCAAAAGCGGCGGTTCAAAGAGTTCAAAGTGGGAGATGAAGTCATGGTCCATCTCAGAAAAGAAAGATTTCCTGCCAAAACCTATAACAAGTTGAAGATGAAGAAGTTTGGGCCATGCAGAATACTAAAAAAATGGGATTCAGGCAATGCATATGAAATGGAATTTCCAAGTGGGCTTGACATTTCGCCTATTTTTAACATATCATATTTAGTGGAATACCATGAGGGAGACAATACAAAGGCACAAAGTACAGAGTTGTGGAGCATTCCAGCGTCTAACCCAACCACAGACGAGATCGAGGAAATATTAGACACTCGTGAAGGCAAAAGCACCAGGAACAAACAGTATTCTAAATATTTGATCAAGTGGAAGGGCAGACCTATAGAAGATGCAACTTGGTTGTCAAAAACTGAGGTTGACTGCCTGGGTCTTCCTCTCACAGATCAGAAGTGAGGCACTTCTCAATCCACCCCGGGTGTCTGATGCAGGAGCATCCGAGGGCAGCAGAGCAATCTTTCATCAACCAAATTTTTCTAAGTGTTTTGCAAATAAAAATATGTGTCGCGATATCGCGACAGGAAAAGTGTCACGATATCGCGACCAAAATAGGAGAGAGAAGATGTGGCGGACATAATGTCGTGAAATCGTGACATGTCACGATTTCACGACATGTCATGAAATCGTGACCAAAGCAGGGAGCGAAGGCACGGTGGACAGAATGTCATGAAATCGTGACATGTCATGATTTCATGACATGTCATGAAATCGCTACCAAAACAGGGAGTGAAGGCACGACAGACAGAATATCGTGAAATCACGACCAAAGTAGGAAGCGAAGGTGCGGAGGACAGAATGTCACGAAATTGTGACCAAAGCAGGGAGCAAAAGGCACGAAGGATGAAAGGTCATGAAATCGTGACATGTTGCGATTTCGTGACATGTCATGAAATCGCAACCGAAGCTGAAGAACGAAGGCGTGATAGAGAAACATCGCGATATCGCGACAGGTCGTGATATCGTGACCAAAGCGGAAGAAAGGGGACACGTAGGAAATACGTCGTGATATCGTGACATGTCGCGATATCGCGATATCATGACCAAGGTAGAAGCAGGAAGGTGAAAGGAGAGAATATCACGATATCGCGACATGTCACGATATCGCGACCGAGGTAGGAGAGAGAAAGTGTAGAGGAGAATTGTCATGATATCGTGACATGTCACGATATTGCGACCAAACGAAAAACACGCACTCCAGGCTGTCATAAATGCATTCCTTCATGCACATCAAGATAGCAATAGTGAATCAACAGTCTCAGAGGAAGATTCCAGCAAGCATGTTGGCCACTCGTGCATTATATCTAGAGATGCAGTTAAGGCAACTAGCAACGAAGCAGTAGTTCCAGAAGAATATTTCGATGGTTATGGCAGCTAGTCGCGCACCTCACCCAGAGTCCCATGAATGCAGCTTTCTAGTATTGAGCCAGGTGGCTGTTGCAGATCATGGGAAGTTTGAAAACACAGAGGGTCGGGGCCTCGATAAAAACCCAAGAATTGTAATGAGAAGGGGCTGGAAAAATGACAGATTGTTGTATATTTTTTGTAAATTCTTCCGAAGCTATTGAATGAGAAGTTTGGCTCTAGTTTTTCTTTGTCCTCTATTCTGTGTTAGTTCTGTTCTCCATCATTATGCCTCCCACTCTATAAAGTCAAAAATAATGTCACAATATAAATTATCTCTTTGTACCTTATTATCTACCAACGTCAAAGTGAAACTTCCTCTTTCAAAATATTTATTGCCACTTCTTACAAAAGGAAATTCATGCATGAGACCCGAACCTGGGTCTTTCTACTCCAAACCTTATCAACACAAAGCAAGTTGCTCTGGATATACTATCCATTGAGTAGAATACATTACCACTTATGATATAAAGTGCCTTCATCAATGTAAACAATCAAATTTTATTATACCTATGTTGTCCTTCTTGTCTTCGATTAACAAGTGTCACCTAGATCAACATTTTTCATAGCCTTTCCAAAAATTTTGTCCAACATCAAACATAATCGTACCTCAAAAATGTAATCATCTCCTCAACTTGATCAATCTAAAACATTAAAACTCTTATGTGCAATTGCAGTTGATGGTGGCTCTATCTTAAGCTTTGTTGATCTAGTAGGTAAAATACAATTGTAAATATCTTCTTTCGCTTGCTTGATTGCTCACCACCATAAAAAATTTCGTTCATCTTATCACCCACTGTGTTCTTCTTTTTACTGCATACAATGCAACATAACATTTTCTTTCAATCGTTTGTGCTATCCTCACTAGCTGGTGCTTTCAAAACTCACTTTCCTCAGCCTTCTAACTGTCCAATTTGCTGATGTGCTAGATAATCAGGTACTTTATCTACTATCTTCAAACATTTTATATTGCTTTCAATGTTCAATAAATTTTATGTTAATCTATGCTTTGTCATCTCAATTCTTATCTCCTCACACACAAGTATCTTTCACAAATGATAGCAAGGATCTCTCATAAATACAGCAAAGGCTTCAATGAACGATAGTGAAAAGATACAATGAATGGCAGTAAAATAACTCTCTCAAAAGGGCAATGAATAGGAGTGAACTCACTCTCTCAAAGGGGCAATGAATAGCAACAAAGGATTTCTCATCAAAAAGCAGTTGTAGCATGAACTTCAATATGATATTTATACTCTTTCATGTGGTGCCCTAAGAGGTTGGCCCATATTTATTTATTTTGAAAACTTTATAATACCTCCATGAATGTTGGCGCTAATTTCATTTTCAAGAAACTTTGGGTTATAATATTTAAATTAAATATTATATCATTCTTTTAAAACTTTAAATTTTAAATCTTATGTCCCAAAATTTATCCTTATTTAACAAACTCTACCCTTCTTTTTAAATTTTTTTGTCCCAAGCCTTTAAACCTTCTATTTATAATATTTAAATATTATAATCCTTTACTTTGAGATATTGTCCATTGTTTGCTTTATCCAACCTTGTAAGCTTCTCATCCTTGAAGAATATTTTTGCCTTGAATACCATGCACCCTTTGACATCAATGACAAATCAATATTTCCAATAATCTCCCCCTTTGTCATTAATTGCAACCCTACAAAAAAAATTCTTCTATGCAACTAGATTCCAGATCTACTCCCCCTGACAAGTTTCTCCCCCTCACTGAATTCCCCCCTTTGACATCAATGGCAAAGGGCTCCTTGGATCTAAAAAAAATACACTTAGCACATCCCCCTCACCATATCCTTTTCTTGAGATGATCAATTATGGTATGGGAGTGAACCTACTCCCAATTTATAATGCTCTTCTTATTTTTTAATTTTCTTTCCCCAAAATTTTGAAGTTATACCTCTTTGAATATTTTGAGCATCCTTTTTCTTGCTTGTCTTTGGAATTTTTGGAAACTCTATTCTACACCATTTAGCTTTATGCCCAAAATTATTGCAATTTAAACACATGATGTTGTAGTCCTTTAAAGGTACAAATGACTTGAAATTTCTCTTGGTGAAGCTATAATCATTCTTACCATGATCCCTACAATGTATAGCTTTAGGACCAATATGATTACATGAGTAACAATAACCTTAGAAAAAATATTCATATTACCTTGGAGGATATGATCTCATGGTTCTTTCTTTGATTTTTATGTGATGGTCTTTGTTCCTTGATTGTGCATTATTTTCTTCCTCTTTGATGTTTCCATTTATCAACACATTAAAATAGGTCTTAGGCTCTTATTCAAATACCTTCTTTGATGCTTCTATTTCTTTTGAGCTTGACTCCTCTTTTTGTACTTCTTGACCTTCCTCAAAGCCAAGTCCGGTCTTCATAAATGGAGATCTCTATGTTTTGATAATATCATCCAAATATTTTGAGCTTTTCCTAAATTGATATATCTTATTATTATTTTTTCAAGTCCCTTCCTTAGAATGTCAGCTTCATGTCCTAGTCTTACACATTCTAGCTATTTTGTTTTTAACTGTTCAAACCATACCTTCTTCAACTTTCCTTACCTCTTCAACCTTAAATTTTAAGTCATTGAGATCTTGTAGAAGCTTTACCTTGTTTTTTCATTCTCTTTTACTTGAGCCTTCAATATTAAGTTCTCCTTTTTCAACTCCTCAATTTTAACAAGTTCCTTTTCCATATCAACTTTGGCTTCCTCTTCCTTTTCTAAATATTTCTCTTTTTCTAGGTCTTTAATCACAAGAGCATCTTCTTTCTCTTCTTCTTGGTCTTTGACAACAGGAGCATATTTATTATTTTCTTCTTGGTCTTTAACAATAGGAGCATCTTCATTCTCTTATATTGCCAAAAATAGAATTTTTTATTTTTCACTATTGAAGAGGTTCTCATCACTATAACTTGAAGCATTGCTTGCTTCTTCAACATAAAAACTCTTCTTGTGTATTTGAAATATCTTTTTCTCATGCTTGCCTTGACCGTGCCTTTTTTTCTTTTCATGAAAAAATCTTCTTTCTTTATTCTTCTTGTATTCTTTTTCTTCTTCATCACTACTATTCCTAGCCTCTGGAAAATTAGTTGCATAGTGACCAATGTTACCACAGCTAAAAAATTTCACAATTTGATATTTTTATGTTTTCTTGGACCCTTCATATTTCTTCTCAGAAAGTTAGCTTCTTCTTCACTTCTTGATTCATCACTTGATTCTTGTTCTTTATTCTTTTCCCTCTTTGAAACTTTGAATGTTGCCTCTCTTATTTATGTTTGTTTTTTTTGTCCTCATCTCATAGGTTGTAATAATTCCATGTAGCTCTTTCATGCTTAAATTTTTTAGATCCTTCATCTCTTCCATTTCTAAAACCTTTGCATCATACCTCATAGGAAGTGACCTTAATATTTTCTAAACAATAGTAGATTCCTCAATATATTCTCCAAGTTCACGAATGGTGTTGACAACCTCATCAAAACAAAGTAGATACATAGCAATATCTTCATCATATTTCATTTTCAAGTCTTCAAACTTCCTCCTGTGTGTTTGAAGTTTTGCTATTTTGACCTTGTCATCTCCTTCATATGTTATATGTAACTTATCCTATATTTATTTTGCTGAAGTACATTTCATGACTTTCACAAAATCTGATTCACATAACCCACTCGTAATTACATTCATCACCTTGGCATTATCTTCATATGGTTTCTAGCCACTTGTATTTATAGAAGGAGTTGTAGGTGGTGTGAACCCATTATCAATGGATTGCCACATATCATATCCATGTACCATAAAATAAGTCTTCATCCTTACAGTCTAGAAAGCATAGTTAGTCTCATCAAACAATGGAGCCTTATATGATGAAAACCCTTCCTTATGAGCCATGTGTGTTCCTGTAAGATCTTCCTTCAAGATGTTAGGCTTTTACAAAGGAACCCGCTCTAATACCAATTGAAGAACACAAACTTATACTAAGAGGAGGGGTGAACAGTATAAGATAAAACTTTTCCATTTTTAATCCAAATGCAATATTATCCAATATTATCAATTGCAATAATGAAACAATGCACAAATCATCACACACATAAGAGACACATATTTAATGTGGTTAACCCAATGTGGGCTACATCCATGAAGAAATATTTCTTATAAGTTTTCTCAATAAATTTCTTGGGAATTACTTGATTGCAAGTTGTAAATATCTTCTTTCACTTGCTTGATTGCTCACCACCATAATAATTGTCATTCAACTTATCACCCATTGTATTATTCTTCTTTATAATGCATGCTATGCAACATAACATTTTCTTTCAATCGATTGCACTATCCTCACTAGCTGGTGCTTTAAAAACTCACTTTTCTTAGTCTTCTGACTATCTAATTCATTGATGCGCTAGATAACCAGGTACTTCATCTACTGTCTTCAAAATATTTTATATTATTTTTGGCATCCAATAAATTTTACTTCAATCTGTGCTTTGTCATCTCAATTCTTCCCTCCTTATACACAAGTGTCTTTCACAAACAACAATAAGGATCTCTCATAAATATAACGAAGGCTTTTATGAACAATGGTGAAAAGACACAACGAATGGTAGCAAACTCACTCTCTCAAAATGGAAATGAACAACAATGAACTCACTCTCTCAAAGGGGAAATGAACAACAACAAAGGATTTCTCATCAAAAACCATTTATAGCATGAACTTCAATATGATATTTATACTCTTTCATGTGGCATCCTAAGAGGTCAGACCATATTTATTTGTTTTGAAAACTTTATAATACCTCCATGAACGTTGGCACCAATTTCCTTTTCAAGAAACTTTGGGTTATAATATTTAAATTAAATATTATAACATTCTTTTAAAACTTTAAATATTTAAATATTATGTCCCAACCTTTGTCCTTATTTATAATCCTCTTCCCTTCTTTTTAAATATTTTTATCCTATGTCTTTAATTAAATATTTTTGTCCCAACCCTTTAAACCTTCTCTTTATAATATTTAAATATGATATTTAAATATTATAATCCTTTACTTTGAGATATACCTTACCTTGAATAATTGTCCATTGTTTGCTTTGTCCAACCTTGTAAACTTCTCATCCTTGAAGAATATTTCTACCTTGAATACCATGCACACTTTGAAATCAATGATAAATCACTATTTCCAACATGAATTTCCCATCAAATGCAACTATTTGGCTCTCTCAATAAATTTAAGTTGAGTCATAGTCTTCAATAGTTTTTGTGGAACCTAATGAAATGACCCTAGCATCTAAATTAGGGTGACTATTATCTATCTACTCAACATCTACTCAATTATATCTTTAAAATATATTCCAAGTCTTCACTACTTCCAAAGTGGACATACTCTAATATAATGGTGGTTCTAAAATATAACTCTATCAAAAATAGAGAGAGTTAAGTGGTAGCTCTTACATCAATATTGGTTTTTAAGCCTAACTATCTCAACATATTATAAATCCTATTATAAATAAGCCACAATATTATAGGTCAAAATATTAATATTGAAGAGTAGAATTATAAATATCCAAACTAATATTATAATGTAATAATATTCACTTATAATATCAAATATAAAAGTAAATGGTCAAAACCTTTCGGATACATGCATGAAAAATACTTATGATAAAATTGCTCAAAAGAAGTACAATGTCTATAAAAAAAAATTATTAGTACATAATCAAGAGCTTTATCTCCATGATATAGTTGTATAGGATGACTCTTAAAGTTATTAACTATATGACCTTTGGCTTCTCATCTTGCCACTTGTATGCAAGACTCTTGACTTTCTAATTCTTTACTTTTATGACACTTTCACACATCCTGCATGTAGAGGCTTACACAAAGAGGAATATAAATTCCTCACTCAAGATATAGATCAAATAATGTAATATTATCAAACAATTTATTCAAACCTTATGCCTTAACTATAAATTGTAAATAGAATAAATATTTTTTACATATCTTAGCAACTTTAGGCCTTAACTAGAAATTTTTAAAACTTGTTCAATCTAATCCTTAGCTAGCCCCTTTTTAATACAGGCCTTAATTGGTTGTTGTTAAACCTTTATCACTTTAGTTTTGTTCATATCATAAATATTTTATTTAGGTATTAGTTGGTCACTATCCAACTTTTTCAAATTTTAGGCCTTAACTAACAGTTGTACATACCTATTAAAAATTATTTTGGGCCTTCAATGACTACAATACATAATTTTATACATCATTTATTTAAATTAGGTATTCAATAATCATTTTTCAAAATAATAGGCCTTATTTGCCATTGTACATACTCTCTATAAATATTTTCACCCTAATAGGTCTTCATTGGCCAATGCATGTATCTCTTGTAAATAGTGTACATGAGTATATAGTTGTTCTTCTAAGGCATAAGTGATCACTATACATAATTTTATGAATAATTTTTATCCTTAGATAGCCATTGTCCAAAAAATTTCAAATATTAGGTCTTAATTGACCGCTATTGAACATAGTAGATCTTAATTGATCACTTTTCAAACACTTATCCATGAACTTGCCATCATGCATTATTTTGTAGATATTATAAATATTTATTTTTATATATTATACATAATTCTATAATTTTAGGCCTTAATTGGCCTCCATTCAAATTTCTAAGCTTTAGTTGACCAATTGTTTAATTTTTTTTAGGCCTTAACTAGTCATCATTTAAATTTATTAAGCTTTCACTGACCAATGTACATACCTTTTCATATACTTTGATTTTCATTTCTCTAAGTATTCATAAAAAATTTACCACCTAAACTAATTCCACAAAAATCCTATTCAGCTCTTCCACATTACATATAAGACTTTTCAATGCATTTGTCATTTTGGTTTCAATTTCTTACAATTATACCAAAACTTTTGTTAGACCTCCTCAACATGAATTCACTAAAACCATTCATGAAATCTCCAAATTAGTGCTTATATTCTTTTAATATATCAATGTAATAACCATATAACCATATCTAACCAAATACCAATCATTACCTATTTATTTCAAATTTTTATCATCCAATAATTTCTCACCAAAACCAACAAAAAGCCTATCTACAAAATTTATGAAAAGTACTAAATCATTATAGAATTGCCCAATTAATGACCCTAAACACTTTTTACACAAAAAAGAAACATCATTCTACAACTATTTATCACAACAATTTGCTATGTATCTATTTGTTTATGATGTTTACCATAACCCACTATTACCATTATACATAATATATGCTCGTAATCATAAATTTACTAAAAATACCCAATCATCACAAAACCATGCAAGTCATGTTCCAAAACAACTAGTATATCAAATAAATCATCCTAAACACCATCAATCACATATATTTCTACACTAACTATTTATTCCATATTTTATTATATACACTTAATTTTCATCACACACACACACAGACACATATATATGTACATATATATGTATATGTATATGTATATATGTATATATGTATGTATGTATATATATATATATATATATATGTATATATAGATATAGATATATATCAAATTGATATCATCTGCATCAATAATCATGCTAGTTTACGACAATAGCAAACTCGATACACTCAACCTTACATATATGCCTTAGACTAGTGTATTGCAAAAGAAAAAACTAATGCACCTAGCCATATACAACACATCTATGTCAAACCCAAAATGTTCTCAAATCTAAGAACTATCCTCTATGATTTATATCCTTTTAGAATGGGGTGGTAATTGTTGTGGTGATCATTGTTGCAAAAGTATCCCAACCAACTAAGATAGTGACCTCAATATTTAGCTAGATATAGATCATGTCCAAGTAGGGGATGCATGTGTCTAGTCCTTAAGCATCACTTGGAAGTATAGACATATATATAATTTTTTAGACTAACACCCTCCTAGGCCATCTCTAATTGTTATAACAACTATCAAACCATGTCATTATGACTATGATTTGCCCCTCCTCTTCCATGTATATAACCATCATCATACTTCCTACATAGATGGACCACTTTTGGTCTTAGTTGATCTCAACAATCACCCCTACCAACTTATCTCATAGAGTTTCTTTGTTAACCACCACTTGATCATAAATAGTTTATAAGGCTATCATAAATATCTTGTGTGTTTACTATTGTATGTTTAGATGGTCCATCTCTGCTCTTAGCTCTACTAGCCTCCTCACTTTATCTACCTAGACCCTATCTCACTTTGTTGTCACTCTTGTGAGACATAATTTTACATAATCCATATTCATCTGTTGGACCTCCCTCTCTATGCATATAGTCCACTCATATCCTCTATTCTATGCCTCTAAGACCTCAATATTTTATAATAATGTGTCTCCCTCAATTGGTCCAACCTCCACTCTTCTCTACTCTAAAGACCTAGACTTTGCTTTTGCACTTATGTAGGGAGTCAAAACCCTAATAGGTTCCACCAATAATGCCCTCTTTGGATCTAATCCTAATGTAGCCTCCTCTACCTACCTCTCTCAATGTCTTCTTTGACAAGCTCTTTAAGACCTATCAATTCTTGTACTCATTAGTTATTATGATCTCACTATAATGGCTAGAGAATTCTAAAATGGTTAAAGTTATCTATACCATATCATATAGCCTGACCCCATCCCAAGATAATTGTCACTTGGATCTATGATGGGGGCATCATCAACATCTATATATAGGAATCTAGTTAGATATGGCCAAACTCCCACTCCCATCTCCTAGTCTAAATTTTAGTACCATAGATATCCTATATGCTATAGTAACTATGCCAACTTGAACTACCTCATCATGTGATCATATGTATCCAACTATGACTAATTACTAATCAACCACTAAATCTTATGAACATTGGCCAACTTAAAATCCTCATCTTGCTAGCTAGGGTGATTATACTAGGGTCTCCACATGATCTAGCTTGTTCTCAAATTATCTACTACTTAGTGGGCATATCCTAGTGAACCCATGAATTCTCCTTCTTGCATCTCAAACTAATGCAACCACCTAAAAATTGCTAGCCCCTACACATTATCAACTTGCATAGGTAATCCAACTGATCATCTCATAACAACATGATCCTAGCACCAGACTTGGAGTAAGGTATAATAGATCAAATTATTTTTCTAAACAACTCATTATAATGTCCTATATAATTATGACAAGAGTAAAGGACCCCAACCAAAATGGACCTACTAGCCCCTCGTCTGAGCTACAATACCTATAAAATCATATGACAAAATCTTAAAACTCATATGATTAATCAGTAATCTAAATGTGACTACACATAAAAAACATGTAAGCCTATCCATATGGTGCACTCAAAACATGGTATTCAAATCAACACCATTGGTCAGTATGTAAAATATTGGATCACCCATAAATACCTGTAATTCCTAGGCTCTATCTTGGCTCTTGTATACTTGGGCACCTTGGATAGACACTTGTATAAATGACCATATATCCTCTAATATTATACCCATTTTTCATGTTAGAAAGCAAAATGTGGATAATTCAGGATACCAGCTTTCATCCAAGGTAGTCAAAAGATCCTCATTGTAGTTAACTTTGTGCATCTCCACTAAATGAACAAGCCCAATAGCATCTAATAAGATCTGGTTTCCTAGTATCACAAGCTCTAATAATTCATCCAAAACCTGAGGTCATCTCTCATGATAATTTAAAATATTGAACTATAAATATATATATATATATATATATATATATATATATACATATATATAATAATTATCCTATATCCTACTCCTAAAGTCTTAATTTTGACTTATCTTTTTCTTAATAAAAAATACTACCAGCAAAGAAAATCGCCACTAAGCAACAAATGCCACTAGACCCCATAGTCTCCTTTGGTGTAAATTTCAATGGGTTGTTGACAATAGTGATCCTATGAAAAAGAGAAAAATATTTCTTTCGTAAAATTCTTGGTAGTATGGGATATTGCAATAGTGGTATAACTACCACCTAGTTGCATGATTGTTGTATGGTATTTAGGTTTTATTATGATAAAAATTTCAAACAAAATAACTACAAAATTCATAGATAGGCTTAGATCTTGAGGAGTATGTAAATTCCAACTATAGTTGGTTTATATTCATCCCTCAAAATATGCACATGGTGCACTAGTCATCCCTATTGTACCATTGCTTCTCTTTCCAAGAGCTCCTTTTCATAATCGACCAACCCTTTTTTTATCCTTCCACATCTCTATTTATGTTCATCTCTCACCAACCTTCCCTTTTCCTAACCATTTTCTTCCCATATCATTTATGTTTTATGAGGAACTTTTGAGTACCCTCAAAAACTCAAGGGAGGGCCTTGGTTGATGGTATTAGTGAAATTAATGCTTTGTAAAATATAAAATTCTAAAGTGCTTGCAAATAAATTATTTTTGCACCATACCTTTGCCTTACCTAAAGAATCAATAAGAAGTAGTTTTTATCCAAAACGAGGGGTATCTACTACTATGTTGAACATATTTATTACATAATAAGTGTATCAAAATGGGTTAAATGTAGACACCCAATTTTGAAACACCAAACCTACAATCATCCACTAGGAAGTTAAAAAAGACAATTAAGCATTCTAACTCAATTTTGAGGTCTTTCTACTTTTTCAAAGCAAAAATGCCAATATTTTTTCTAAATTAACATTCTATCTAAATTATGAGATAATATAATCTTTCCCCATATCATTGGATCAAAATTTTTAGATCTACAATATTGTTAGTGTAATCATTAACAATAATTTTTAGGTAGCAATTTCACCCTACCATGTATAGAATCTCATTCTTAGATTCTCCACCCCTATTGAGTCACCTGATAGTTATGATACCATCCTCCTCAAATATATTGAAGGCCAACATTAATCCTTTTGGATTCACCTCCTCCTATACTCAAAAGTTAAATTTATAAATTTACATTTCCATTTCCATTTCCATGAATTCACCTTGATCCTTCCCCAAGGCCATAAATTCTATAAATAGAGTGCTTGGGATTCCTCTCACAACAACACATTAAATGCAAATAAAAATCTACTATTTTTCTTTCTCAGTGTTCTAAGTTCTCACTATTCTACTAATTTCTTTTCTTGATGTTTTGAGGAATTCATGCTTAGGTGTAATAAGTACTTTTTACCCACATGTCCTTGCCTTGTTGCCTATATTTTTCTCTCTAGAATCATTTGGGGTTTATGCTTTTGATTTACTAACATTTTGTCTAATTTTTCTTTAACAAATCTTCATTAATTTTACATCTTAATATTTTATTTATGGAATTTCTATAATCACTTATCCCATATTTACTTGGTTTTAAGAAATTAGATTCATTTTTTGTATTGTTTCTAGGCCCTCTCTTTGTGCCACTACTCCTAGATACCCCATGGATGATTTTTGAAGCTTTAGCTCAAATGTTTTCTTGTTTAGCCTCTCAAAGAAAAAATGGTACCTCACTTACATAGGCAATGATTTCATTGACCATGACATTTAAATAAAATTAGCCTCATTATAGGCCACTTTAGATAGAATTTGTTTGAACATTACCCATTTAAAATATTTCATTCCTCTAACTACCCCTTAATAAATTTAACCACCTATCACTTTTGTATGTCAAATATCTACCTCAAAATTGTAGATAGCAATTTTACCTATTTGTTTAGTCTAGATTATAGTTCTTAGATCCTCTCTATTACGCACATTTGAAACAAAAAAATATAGTATAGTTCAATGTATTTTCCTCCACTAGAATTTCACACACTAAATTATTTTTGATAGGGTGATATTGCTATCCAAGGCCTCAGGCAAGGATTCCACATATATGTTTGTTTACTTTATCATTTAACAATTCTTTAGTTTTCTAAGTGACCTAGAGGTTTGATTGTCTAGCCTAAAAATCCATATACTTTTTAAATATTGGTAGACCCCCTAACTACTCATCCCAATTCTATTTTGTTTCTATTTTATTGGTATATAATATAATCACTGATGGTAACTTGGTAGTAGTAACTTTGTAGAATCACTAGCACTATGTCACAAGTGGCAATTTTTACATGGCAATAGAACTAGGTACCTTCCTAAATATTTTAAAATTTCCTTTTATAGATAGGACTATTTGTTCTTTGACTATATCTCTAGTCCTCTATTTCTACTTTAAAAATACTAAAGAAGGTATAATAAATAAATCGTAGCCTAGAATTATGATAAAGATTCATTCTCCTATTCTAGATATTAAAGAGTGAATTGCATTTAATTTACATTAAGCCAAAAAAAAATTATCCATTATTTTGAGCCCCTTCCTAAAACATATAAAGTAGTTGTAGTAACTCTTATCTAGTTTTTAGTAAATCTAATATATATATATATATATAGATTAGTCACTTGTTTTCAATGCATTTACTTGTTTTTTGTATTTTAGATAGAATCACTATTCCACAAGGATAATGAACCCTTTTATTTTTTAGATAAATGGACCATAGGTGTGTGTTAATAAATCCATCAAATGTAGGCACATACCCATATAACATATTGAGGTGAGTGTGCATCTTGAGGAACTTTAACCTTCTAGGTGGATCACATGCATGTTCTCACACTTGGCATATGTAGCCTAAAATTTATAAGTAATTTTAGGATGAACAAAAATGAATTGGATGAATTAAACCTCATTATCAAAGCCTTTGACTATAAGAAATGTAAGACTAGTGGCATGGTGGTCTTACCTCTAAAAGTTGGACCTCAAATCATAAACACTCTATTTCATGTTATGCCATGTGACCTATCCTACAATATACTCCTTGGTAGGATCTATATGTAGGTTGTTCCATCCACATATTATCAAATCCTTGTATGTGAATACCAATACAAGACCTTTACTATTATTATCAACCTTAAACCATTTTCTTATTATTAAACAATAGAAATAAAAATCCAAAAATTAATTTTATCTTTCCCTTGACTTTGCTTCAACTTTCCAACCTCTTATCCATGATGTGTTAAGGTCACTTACCCTTAGTACATAACCTAAGTAGCCTAAGGATCAAGTTGATAAATGAAACCCTAAGAAAAAATATATAATAATAACCAAAATCAACCTAACTGTAGTGACCACCCCCGAATGAACACCAAGAATTTCTGTCCTGGTTTTTGGGTTTTTGATAGTTTTGTACTATTTTTGTAGCTTTTTGCAATAATACAAAATTCTGGAAATAAAATAGCAGCAAACTAGAAATGCTCGTAACTTTTAATCTACTACTCCAAAGCTACGAAATTTTAACACAAGTTTCTTCTAATACAAATAAGCAAACCCAGTGAAGGAAATTGCATAGAAACAAATGTACCCAAAAATATAGAAGTCTGAAACAAATCTGGAAATTGTCATCAGCAATAGGGAACTTCACAAATTCATATGATAATCTCAAAATACAAATTTCTCCAGCTAGCAAATTGCAGATTTAGACACCCAATAAAGAGGCGCCTCCAATACAAATGTGAAAGGGCCCCAAAATGAGGTGATTCAATTACACTCAGCAACTCGCCCCTATGTGGATGTGTACGACCTGTCAAAGCTGAAGTTGGGTCTCGCAATATATCACCAATCTGCCCTCAAAGCCCATGATTTGCTTAAAAAAAGGTTCGGCTAGGTTAAAGAAACCAAGGAATGAAGTGATGCTCAAACCCTAGCTCCAATGAAGTGACAACAAACTGCAGAAATGGCCCTTCAAACTATACGACCAGATGGGAATGATGACTGTAACTTATTGGAACACGAACCCCTTTCACTCTTCTAGAAATCTCTTCAATAAACCTCTGAAAATCTGCTCTTAATTAAGCCCAATGCAACCTCTGAAATAAGATTACCCCAAAGCCCCCTAAGAGTAATCTTTCAACTCCAAAGGTGTTGATCCTGTTGGTGGTTTTCGTCACACAACAAGCAATAAACTCTCCCTGCAAGTCCTTGCTGCAAGTCGACTTCTCCAAGACAAGATAACATAGCCAAAGATAATGCAAATGAATTTCCAAACCTCCTTTTATTCCCTTCCTCAAATGAGTCGGCCAAGAATTGGAGGGAAATTTTAATTTTAAATTATTCTTTATTATTAAATGGGTCCCTAGAGGGGCGTAGCATGTCTAGGCCTCCTTATTTTAACACTTTATAACATGGCCTTTCTTTTAAGTGGTTATATGACCCCCTTATAACATCCAATTAATAAAATATAATGCCCAACATTATAAAGTTACATTATTATTTAATTTTTTACATTAATAATCTTCGGGCATTAAAATAATCTGTCTCCACATGCCGGACCCAAGATATGAAAATAGAAATGGATACCCATTTCGTCGAACTATCCATCCGTAACATCCGTTTCCCGAGATTCCAACCCTAACTGACTTACTAAAAATAGTAAGTCCCTGCAATTATGCTCAAAACAGACCGAGAAACTGGCAATTTGAAGCATTGTCCGCTCTGACATCAACTGAACTATCCCAGTGGGCTCCCACACAACTGATCCTGCCTACGGGAACCCGTGAGTAGGCAAGTCCCATTCTGCACTGGACATCTGACTAAGATGGGGACATTACAGTCCTCCCTCCCTGAAATTGCTTGTCCTCAAGCAATACTTAACATAACATCAACATCATCAGAATCACCTAATCAGAACCACCTATGATTCCAGGGTCCCAAACCAATCTCAAAACAATTATTACAGCTGCCACTTCTATATAAAAATCAAAACAAAAATCTGAGTGTGAGGCCAAGATGCAAATCAACAATGTGTGGAACCAAGGTTGCCTCAAACATTCATCCAAGACTGTTCCCAAACCTGCTTCAAGCTGACCAAAGATTGTCTTCATGCTATTCCAAAACTGTCCAAAGGCTGCAATTGTGCAAAAACTGAGTGGAAATAGGCTCAAACTCTCACAGACCAGATCTGAAGTGATGCATAGCAGTTCTGATTTGTCATGTACAACAATGGTATATAACTGTTTAATCTCTTCAAAGATATGTAAACTCAGTTCTCCTTTATTTATAATGGCTGTACTATGCAAGAGTGTGATAAAATTAGCAAAGGTAATGAATGAATCAACACCAAAGAGAGTGAAAAGGAAATTATAATCAACAAACTCTGGCTCTCCATATGCATAAGTCAAGTACATCACCCCTTCCTTTCCCCAAGGGAAATCCAATACTCCCCAACCTTGAGAAACATTATCAACATCATAAATGTCAAGTTTTATGACCAAAATACTCCTACATACCTCACTCCATGCTTTTCTTAACTGCTGTTCCAAAATGGGACTGAAAGTGCATGTCAATGGCTGAAGCTCTACTTTTCCCATGTTTCCAACTCCAAAACAACTTGCCCCCCAATGTATCAAAACTGAAAATGCAACTTTATCTCCATTATGTGCCATCAAATCTAAGTGTAACAGCTGCTCCAACTTCCTCAAAAACTGACAATGCTCCCTCTTCATGTCTTGCAAGTGAGCATACCTGTAAACTACTAACTTATGCTCATACTCAGCTCTAAGAACAGCCTTTAACATTATGAAAGACACCTTATTATATCTCCCAAAATGGACTAACACAGGCCTCATACAATTCTCACCCAAAACTGAAAACACGTGTGGTGTAGCAATTCCTCTTGTCACCAAAAACTCAGCGAATGTAAGTAAATCAGACCTGATGTGATGTGCAGCCGTTGGTGCCTTACCAATCAGTCTACGTGAAACCCATACTGTCTCCAATTCTGTCTCACAAGGTGTTAAAGATGCAACTCTTTTTTTTTCCAAATGAGACCTCAATTTCTCCATCGTTCCTTCCTTCATAGCCTTCCCAAATGCCGCTTCTGAAATCAGCAGACAATCAGTCCTATTGGTACCAAAATTCTCCCTCACAACAGTCCCAAAATCAATCTTGAAAATCAGCGAAGTGTTTGTCCAAAACAACATTGTTTGGTCATCAAATTTCCTCCACAAAGCTGCCCAAAACTCCTTGTATACTGCCTCCTCAGTTGTCTTCACATGTGCAGCCCAAATTGCACCAAGTAATGTAACAAATTCCAACACAACCATCCAATAACTCCTATACAACAACGTCTCATCATAGGCATGTAGTGCGCCAAGTTGAGTGATACAAGGCTCCAATTGACCCAACGTCCCTGCTAAGACTGTTCTTGCAAATGCATCCTCTGAAATAAGCAAATATTGTATCTTTTGTGTATCATAAACAGTCTTCATATGTGGCACAAACCTTCTAACAACAATGTGACATCTTTCCTCATCATTTCCTATGGCTGTGAAATGTAAAACTCTGACAAAATCAGTGATGGTGATGAACAAATCTGAAGACTGATCTATATACATGGCTGCCACTAACACATAATTGAATTTTACACCTGGATTCCATGCATTTAAGGGTTGATGCCTTCCTTCCGACAAAGTGTGCTCATTGTGAATCCCATGAACAACAATGTGTAAAAGTTGTTCAATGTCCTTAACGTCAACCGAACTCAGTTTACTACTTCTATCAAAGACTGTACTATGCAAAAATTGAATAGAACCATCAAACATTGAGGAGAAATGAGTGAGAAAGAGTTTAAATTTTGAGTCAACAATCTCTGTCTCCTCATTCATGTAATCAGTTTTATACACAAGCATCATATCATCACCAACTGTGAGTGCTTCCTTTGTTAATACAGTCCCATCAAGTGCTCCAACTATCCAAAAACATGCAGCCCATATGATTCTTAACAGCATGGAAGAATGTTGTGCAAGAGTCCCATACTTCTCATACATCATTAGTCTTATCAAACACATTGTTGCCACTAATTCATGAGTGCCAAAATATCTCAATCTGCTGCTATAAAAATCAGGATGAAGCTCATACCTTATGGGAGTAATATCATGGCTGATCCATGATCCCAATGGATGTAGAGATGACTCCAAGTGGTGGATGTTCTCATCCAAACACCCCAAAACTGAAGATGTACTCTCAACTCTGTCCAAGACTGAATCTAAGCTAGGCTGGTTGGAAAAATAGTTGCCACCATTTATTATGAATAAACTTGGCATATTTGGGTGTGTATTGCTCTCTTCTAGGATCTCCAAATCTGAACGCTTTTCTTCAAAGGCTGAAACTACGAAAGAGAAGCCTCCAATGGCCTCCATGCCTTCATCATACCTTGGTACCAAAACACCTGGATCCCAAGGAACTAGGAGCTGATCTGAAAAGGTATGTTCATTGTGATCCTCATGAGGGATTGATTTCTCCCACACATCACTCTCCAAATCCAAGGAGTTGGAACTAGTGTGAACACTTCTATCCAAGGATTTAGTTTGGGAATCTAGACCATATCCATTATCATCACAAACTGATTTGGGAACTTTAATACATTCATCTGCATCATGTTCTTTCACAACAATCTCATGTGGTGATTCAATCTCTTGGTTAACCATTTCTGATTTGAATTCTTCTTCGTCTAGGGTAGGTACAACTTCAGAATTTTCCACTGAATTCTTCTTTAGATCCACAAGCTCTTCTTTACTAGCTTCCTCATGTGAAATTTCTGCCATGGGCTGCTCTTCTCCCCTAATCTCCTCATTGTCCAAGAAAGGTTTCAGCTTCCTCTCACACTGTTTAACAACACTATTAACCAATTCATGTGCAGCAGTGGAAGCAACCAAGTCTTGCCTCCAAATGTCCAATAACATTGATAAGAGTGGTTGGTAAATATAATCACTTTCATCTATAATAAAAATCATAATGTCTCTCATAGCTGCAATAACATTATTAGCATGTTCTTTTCTAGCTGAAGCAATGAAATGATGAAACATTTTGTAAACCAACTCATCCATGTCCAAATCTAACAAGATGTTGCCCATTCTAGTTTTTGCAAATAATTCAAGTATGGAAACTCTCCTAGAGAAATGAGAACAAGTAACATCCTCCAAACTTTCAAAACTATCAACCAACAACTGAAATATTGTTCTCAATGTGTCATCATTATAAGGAGCTTTAGGAGCTGAAATTCTCAAAATTTCACTCAAGCAAGAAGTGACCATGAGTCTTACCTCCTTATCCGTGTGTTTCAACCATCTAGGCTTGCCCAAAGACTTCACCACCGGAGTCATAGCTGCTTGTAATATCTGAGAAGGTGATGAATCCATCATATACAAACAATCTTCTACCTCCCCTAGGACACAGTAGAGAACATCTTTTGGCTGAGATATGAATCCAAGTTTTCTTCCTGCATTAGTAAGCCTTTCGACCAACTCATTTTTACCCAATAGTGCCATGATCCACAATTAAAAATTTAATGTTCAAGAACCCTAGGTTTCATTTCAGCAAAATTCCACCACAAACCCTTCAAAAGTGCCCAGAAAATTTTTGAATGCTGATCTACTCAGGGATGCTGAATCCTCCTCATGAAACCCTAATTCAGATCTGATCACAGGCTGGCAGGAAACCAGCTCTGATACCAATGTAGTGACCACCCCCGAATGAACACCAAGAATTTTTGTCCTGGTTTTTGGGTTTTTGATAGTTTTGTACTGTTTTTGTAGCTTTTTGCAAATACTTGAATTTTTTTGGTGTTTTTTGCAATAATACAAAATTCTGGAAATAAAATAGCAGCAAACTAGAAATGCTCGTAACTTTTAATCTACTACTCCAAAGCTACGAAATTTTAACACAAGTTTCTTCTAATACAAATAAGCAAACCCAGTGAAGGAAACTGCATAGAAACAAATGTACCCGAAAATATAGAAGTCTGAAACAAATCTGGAAATTGTCATCAGCAACAGGGAACTTCACAAATTCATATGATAATCTCGAAATACAAATTTCTCCAGCTAGCAAATTGCAGATTTAGACACCCAATAAAGAGGCGCCTCCAATACAAATGTGAAAGGGCCCCAAAATGAGGTGATTCAATTACACTCAACAACTCGCCCCTATGTGGATGTGTACGGCCTATCAAAGCTGAAGTTGGGTCTCGCAATATATCACCAATCTGCCCTCAAAGCCCACGATTTGCTTAAAAAAAAGGTTCGGCTAGGTTAAAGAAACCAAGGAATGAAGTGATGCTCAAACCCTAGCTCCAATGAAGTGACAACAAACTGCAGAAATGGCCCTTCAAACTGTACGACCAGATGGGAATGATGACTGTAACTTATTGTAACACGAACCCCTTTCACTCTTCTAGAAATCTCTTCAATAAACCTCTGAAAATCTGCTCTTAATTAAGCCCAATGCAACCTCTGAAATAAGATTGCCCCAAAGCCCCCTGAGAGTAATCTTTCAACTCCGAAGGTGCTGATCCTGCTGGTGGTTTTCGTCACACAACAAGCAATAAACTCTCCCTGCAAATCCTTGCTGCAAGTCGACTTCTCCAAGACAAGATAACATAGCCAAAGATAATGCAAATGAATTCCAAACCTCCTTTTATTCCCTTCCTCAAATGAGTCGGCCAAGAATTGGAGGGAAACTTTTAATTTTAAATTATTCTTTATTATTAAATGGGTCCCTAGAGGGGCGTAGCATGTCTAGGCCTCCTTATTTTAACACTTTATAACATGGCCTTTCTTTTAAGTGGTTATATGACCCCCTTATAACATCCAATTAATAAAATATAATGCCCAACATTATAAAGTTACATTATTATTTAATTTTTTACATTAATAATCTTCGGGCATTAAAATAATCTGTCTCCACATGCCGGACCCAAGATATGAAAATAGAAATGGATACCCATTTCGCCGAACTATCCATCCGTAACATCCATTTCCCGAGATTCCAACCCTAACTGACTTACTAAAAATAGTAAGTCCCTGCAATTATGCTCAAAACGGACCGAGAAACTGGAAATTTGAAGCATTGTCCGCTCTGACATCAACTGAACTATCCCAGTGGGCTCCCACACAACTGATCCTACCTACGGGAACCCGTGAGTAGGCAAGTCCCATTCTGCACTGGACATCTGACTAAGATGGGGACATTACACTAACATTCAAGATACTAATCAAGTTGAAACTTGTAGCACTAATAATGTTAATCAAGAAATCAATCTAATATTTTTAGGCCTATCCAAACTTTCTCATCTCCTGGAATCTGGAATCACTGTTTTCAAAGGCTAGTGTGAATCTGTCTTTGTTATCTCAACACAGTAAGTAATTCTAGAAAATGGGGGAATGGAATAATTTTTTATGAGAGGAGCTTAAAATCACTTAATGATGCAAGGTTTGGTTTATGTATATTAGATTTAAGTCGAGTTGAGCTCTTATTTTAGCAAATATTTTAGGATATCATTTGAGTCTATGAAGTTATCATTGAGTCATTTTTAGTGAAACAGGTGCATGATTTGTAAATTGTTGCATTCAACATATACTTGAGTGTTGGTTCTAATAGGTAAGCTATTTGTGTTGCTATATTCTGTGGACATGGTTCCAATAAGCCTAGAATGATAATAGCCGATGGTCTAGTTTAAGGATATGATTGAAATGTAGGACTTTGAATGATAAAATTCTAGGTGTAGCTGGCATGGTTGTTGTTATGGAATATCCATCTACTATTGATGAATTTTGAATGAGTATTATGTATGATTTTAATATCATAAAGAATGAATCCAGGTATTGATCTATATCTTCTTGTGAATCATGAAAAGTGCATAGTGTAAAGAAAGTTAAAATGTATCCATGTATTGAGGGGCTATTCTAGAGTTGTACTCCATGAAGAGGAGACAAATGTAGATTGATTTGACTAACCGATTCAATTCATAATACTTAAGGATTAATGGAATATCCCTTGGAGGTTATAAATATTGAATGGATTATCTTTGAAATTATGTAAATACCGATTCAATTTGATTATAATGAAAGAGATATGATTTTAGGCTAGTTTTTCCCCAATAAGGGGTTTTCCAAGGTAAAATATTGTTTTTTTATTATTGTGGTGATCTTTCCTTATGGTGTTATTCTTTTTAATGATATGATTATATATGGTGCATTACATAATATCATTCCAGTTTAGACATTGTTGTCTTAAAATATATTGAATTCTAATAGGGAATTATTATAATGTTTAATAATTTAGGATTTTGTGTGGATGAAAATGATTCTTTTGACTTGCTCCAATGTATGGTTCTTGTCATTTATTTTACATAAGTAATTAGGAGTCCTTTTTTGGACCTTGTTAGTGCATAAGGAATGGTTGAATTCCAAACTGAAATAAAAGCATTATTATAAATGTTAAGAGAGTTAAATTTATATTTTGATTATGCACCCTTTATCATGAACTATACCTTGGGTCTAAATACTAAATATTGGATTATGGAATATGGATAGTTGGGACAAGCTTGGTAATGCATAAAATATAATGGAAATTACTGTGTTCAAACTGGATCCAAAATCAAAAGAATTATTGAATTTGGGTAATTAGATATGCATAATAATATCAAAGTGAATAGGTAGGTATTCAGGGGTTGTGATAGGACTAGCCTCTAGAAAGGGAAAAATAATATAGGTAGGGATTTTTTCCTTTATTTTCATCACTACTAAAAGTGAGGAGGAAATTTAAGGTAGTAATATTTATCCAATTGAGTGGCAAGATGCTTCACATTACCTTTTAGATCTATACCCCATATCTAAATGGATTTTATGTAACATGGGATACTAGAGAAATGTGTTAGGCCTCTATGAGCAAGGCTTAGAGGAACATTTATAAATTGAACCTTGTCTTATGTGTTTTAGGTTGGGATTTATACCTATTTAAAATAAACCTCTACAAACATCCCTATCATCTAATAATCAGGATGGATTTCAATGTTAACCTTCAGAAGTTAGTGACGATACCATCTCCTTAAATAAATTATAATGGAATGAAGAGAATAATAACAAACCTTACCCTTTTCAATGTCCCGATTGCAAGTGTAAACAATCTCACCATAAAATATCCCAAACTCATGATCAATAGTAGTGAGTGTGATAAAAGACCAATTTATACAATCTCCAAAGGATGATAACTTTGATCGCCTTATTTAGATCCCTCTAAATGGTGATGGATCTCCTTCCTTATTAAATATATTTTCATCTCACATAAGATTGAACCAAATCCTACTCCAAATAATACTAAGGAAAAATATGCTTCTCATAACCTTTGATAAAATGGTAATATGACATTGTTAGCCTCCATATAAGACACCATGGATAACTACATAACACAAAATATAATAATCAATATAATAAAAGTGTTATGTTGACTAAAGGAGTAGGAATTATGGCAAGCTATGATATCTACCTCTCTCAATCATCATTCAATAACACATTATAATATCTATTCGGATGTAGTGATGATCCTAGTCAAGAATTAGATCATTACGTGTTAGGTATCAAATGCTAGCAGTGATCCACTAGTCTCACATCAATTGATCTTGCATGTTTGATTGATGCATGGTAGTTTGATATCATAATTACCTATTTGGATTTGCATGGACTGCTTGTTGTGTGTTGATTCAAGAGAAGCGTAATGATACCATGATTATCCCAGTCATGTTAGTGCATGTATGCATTGCACTTTCACTAGGTTTTTGAGCTAGTTCTTTCCTAGTACTTCACTTGTTAAATATTTCTTTAAATTCATCACCCTCATTGAGTTCTAGGACTATTTTTAACCATTGATTGGTTGATAAATATCATCCCCCTTCTGGGCGCGGATCCTATAGCCTGAGGGTAAGGATGCAAAAATTTTGGAGCGATACATTTTGGTGAACCCGACGTGAAAACAAAAACCTTTTGAAAATAAAAATAAGAAAAAAGCAAAACATAAATGCATTTAGAAATCAAAAATTGCATATCATATTTAGATGGTAGACTATAATAAAAGACGAGTTGTCACCATTAATGTTGAGAATCAATTAGCAGCTATAGAGATTACTTCTGTGCTTAGAGTACCTCAAACAAATAGGGTTCAACCTTTGTGGGACGAACTTGATAGGAGATTGGGTATCATTGGATCTAGGACAACAAAACTTAGGCAAATTAAGAGGTTTGTCCTAGATAGAATCCTGGATCCCGATCAAGTGATCTTATATCATGAACTTCAGAGAGCTTGCCATAGGTGGTTAGCAGATAAAAGAGCCCTTGTGTCTTCTGAATTGTATACCTTTGAGGAATACCTCGATAATGCAGTTATAGTACATAAATTTTTGTCTCGTATAGAGGACCAAGAGGTCGTTCTTACGGATAGACAAAGATGGAATAGAGTTCCCAGAGCTATGTTATATCGAGAGTATTGCCATGAAATCTATCTTTACAAATTTGAATATGAAGCAGATAATATCACCATAGCACACTTTGTTGAATTCTTGAAAAACAATTTCCAATTTGAAGAGGAGCATTTTATGACTCCTGATGAACTTGATCCTATCAATGATATCTATAAACTATTTATAGAAAACTAAGCTATTATTTTATTATTGTTATTTCTTGCATTTAGTGTGTTGTTTATTGTCTTTATAAGCATAAAAACAAAAATAAAAACAAAAACAAAATCATAACAAAAAATCAAAACATTTTCTTTTAAGCATTATAGTAGGTATATAATTAAAATATATACCTCCCAAATCTGTTGCAAATATATTAATATATATTTGCTAAAATCTAAATTTAGACATAATGACTAGACTCAGGAATGGAAAACAAATTGAAGTAGAAGAAGATTGGTTAAGAAAACCAGAAAATAACCCAGATGTTCTTCCTGAAGATCCAATTCAGGAAGAAGGAACCTTTGACCAACAAGAAGAAGAATTTGTTGTAGGAAATGAACAAAAAGAAAATGATAGAGAGGAAGGATCCTCATCCCCTAAAATATCTCCAGAAGGAGCTATTACTTTTGAGAACATGGAACATTTTTGGAAGTTCCTCAATACTAATATTGGCACTCTTAATAGAGCAGTCCATATGGACAAAGATCAAATTAGTGACACTCAAGCAACCCTAGAAGACATATATCACACACGCACTAATCCTTTGTCCTTCGTTGATCAAGAGAGTGATCAAGCTGGACCGTCCAATTTGGACATGGCTACTATAATTCAGAACATGCAACAACAACAGGTTACCCAACCACCTAGAGTGCCTGTTACCAAGCCTAGGGTTATTCCCACACAAAAGAAACCTTCATTCATTGCTCTATTTCGCCAAGCTATTGATCAATATACCTCAAATCAACAAAAGCCTAAAACAAAACCAAATACCAATTTCCAACAATCTGGGATACAACATAATGCTACAACAAATCTTCTTCATAATACTCTTCCTACCAATCATTTGCATAACAACAATATAGCATCTAATCCTTATGTCCCACCTTCCTACGCTCACAAATCCCATACTCATGTACCACCAAACCAATATGGTGGACAAACTGGTAATCTGGAAGCCATGGTGAAATAGTTAGTCTCTCGCATGGACCAGATAGATCCCTACCGTCCCTCGTACAATTATCGAGAGATGTGTAGTCAACCTCTAGATCCTATAGTTGTAGCACAACCATATCCTAAACACTTTCCCATGCCTGTCCTACCTATATATAAAGGAACTGAAGATCCCATAGAGCATCTTCGTATGTTTAGGATAGCATGTCATGACATATCACATGATGACTTGTTATTACTAAAAATGTTCCCAAAAAGTTTAGGGGGGATGGCATTGGAGTGGTATTATCAACTACCCACTCATTCTTTGAGGAATTTCAAAGAGACCGTTGAGTCTTTTGTGCATCAATTTAGTGCCTATATTGAAAGGCATGTAACCATTAAAGATTTGTACAACCTAAAACAAGACAAAGATGAGTGTTTTGCTGACTTCTTAGCTCGATGGAGGCAGTTGATAGGAAAATTACACTTTGTGTTACCTTATCGGGAAATGTTGGATATTTTCATCAATAATTTACAAGAACAACTATCCTATGAATTATCAACTACTACCTTGACCACCTTCGATCAAGCTATAGATTTAGCTCGAAGGGTGGAAGATGCTCTCATTAGAAGAGGTCAGCTCAAAAAGAAAGATGATGAGAAAACATCCAAAAATCAATATAAAAATAAACAAGTTGTGGGTGATGGAGTCACCGATAGCAGAAACATTGCCAATGTTAATACTACGAAAACAATAGAGAAGTTTATATTGAAACCTCCTGATAAACCACCCCGAGAATTTACTAGGTTAAATCAACCTTTATCAACCATTCTCCCGCAATTACTAGCACGAGGATTGATCCAATTACCAACTATCCGAGAACCTGATCCAACTATACCCGGATACATAGCTGATTTACATTGTGATTTCCATAGAGGACCTGGACATGCTACCAACTCTTGTAAAATATTAAAACATAAAATACAAGATTTAATTGATAACAATGAGATGGAGGTGCAAGCCTTTCAACCTAAACAAAATCCTTCTAATAATGCTCAAAAGAACATCCCCCAAAATCAGAATCAGAATGCCAATCAATCATTGGACATATTTCAACATCCTTTACCAAAGCATGGTAAAGAAGTGGCTAATCAAATTGAGCATCATAATGTTCCCCCTCCTACCCGATATGTAGGAACTATTAGTGGACAATTACCTGTTCACGATCCGCAAGTCTTTGACACAACTTTATCCATGGTTACGGCTAGACCTCTACATAATATTCGGACACTTGATCTTAGTGATACCGAATATGAGACTGAAAGTGACATGGAAATCACCTCAAATCAATCGAATAGTTCTGAAGATGAATCAGATCCTATTCAACCTATCACAAGTTCTATGGTTCCAGAAGAACCATTTCCTAGAAGAGTCACTACTAGACCATCTTCTCACCAAATAATTTCTAATGAACAAGCCATAAACGCTAGACCAAGACCTATTCATCACCCACAAAATAATATTGTAGGAACCATCGGAGCCGTTACCAGACAACAGGCTCAAAACTCTCAACAAGATCAAACTCAGAACGATGGATCAGCTCCATTTGTTTTGAAAAATCCCAATAAAGGGAATTATGTGCCTAATGTTCAACCTAAGCCTCCTTATAATATTAATGAACAATTATCCAATACTACAGCTAGAATTTCCCTTTTGGACCTGTTAAGATCTTCTCCTACCCATAGGGATGAATTAATGCTCACATTAAGCCAAATGATGGTACCACAAAATATTCAACCTGAAGCCATGTCCAATACTATCATAACTCGAGAAGTCGATTGTATTGACTTTCGGGATAGAGATATCCCGCAACATAGTTTACATAAGGATAACCCCTTATATATTACTGCCCTAATTGGGGATGTAGTCATTAAACGAGTCTTGATTGATAATGGTTCATCTTTAAACATATGCACTTTTGACTTCTACCAAATATTTGGGTTTAGAAGTGACGAAATGAAAAGAACTGATATGATTATAAAAGCCTTCAATGACGAAACACAAGAAACGTGTGGAGTTATTACTATACCCTTGCAAGTTGGTCCTAGAACCTTAGATACAACCGTGTTTATTGTACATTGCCCTGCATCGTACAATATACTTTTGGGTCACCCTTGGATCAACGCGATGCGAGCGGTTCCATCCACTTTACATCAGTGTGTTAAATTCAAATTTAAAAATCAGTTGGTTACCATTCATGGTGATCCTAGACCCTTTGATATGTGTGCTTTGGCAGAACCTGTTGGAGTTCAATTTTGCCCCGCCCGTCATCCACACATCCTAATTCTCATCACCCACCCAAACGTGTGAAACACACACCCATAACATCATCTACTCTTTCAACTACACCTCTACATATAGCTCAACCATCTTCTGAACAAACTACATTAGGACCTCGAAAAGATCCTAAAACTACAACCAATGCTTCTTGTTTTACTCCTATAACTTCCATACCCATAGACTCATCCATCGATATCCCTATAACATCTACATCCACTACAGGCATCCTTTCCACATCTGATGATGTAGGAAATGTTCCTTCTACCTCTTATGCTCTCACTGATGAGCTCTTACCCGATTTATCTAAAATTCTTATATCAGATGAAACCAACACTGCCATGCAAGCTTCCCTTGTTTTAAATAAACTCCCACCCTCTCCTCGTACCTTGGGCCTCCCACAGCCTATGGGAAGTATTTACCAAGTCGGGAGTTGTGCGTTTATTTATAAGGGATATGATTGGGGAAGAATACCCAGAAATATCAAGACACATTGTGATGGATATGCTAGATGCTATTTTGCTAATGAGTATATTAAAGCTAAACCCATAATGCTTAAATTGGGATATAAAGGGAAAGGTTTGGGACCTTTCCAGAATGGTATGAAAGAACCTTTTGAGGTCGAACCATGGCCTGCCCGATGTGGTGTGGGCCTATTTCCTAGTAAAGGTCAGCCCTTCCCATTTGAGGATGATGACCATCTTGTGTGTTACCAAGATTATTTGGATAAACGAGATGTCTTGCATTTAATGAATAAGCCTCTTACATGCAATATGCTATCCATAGCTTACCCTGAGATGATTGCCGAATCCGACGATGAGTTGGAGGGGGATATCTTTCATGATGTCTCCATTGAGGAATTGTTATATAACGGATTTTATTTTGATGGCTCTATACCTAGTATAGCCCAGCTTGAGGTCTCGACTCCTCAAAATGAATTATCCAAGTTAACCTTGGAAGAATTACAAGAATTGGGTGTTTCACCCGCCCCACCTAATTTTGAGAGAGATTTACATATGGAAGTTGAAAACGTTATAAAAATTAACATTGGAACCAAAGACAACCCTCACATAATCAACATTGGATCAGAATTAAGTCAAGAAAAACAAGATAAATACATTGCATTCCTTAAAAAATATGAAGACGTCTTTGCTTGGACATATGAAGATATGCCAGGATTAGACCCTTCTATAGTTATGCATCACCTAGTAGTCCATCCGGATGCTAAACTTGTTAAACAAAAACTTAGAAAAATGCATCCTAAAGTGGCCTTACTAGTCAAAGGAGAACTAGAAAAACTGTTGAAGGTTATTTTTATACAAGCCATTGATTATGCTGAATGGATTTCAAATGTAGTTCCAGTAACTAAGAAAGAAGCCACTAAAGTTAGGGTTTGTACAGACTTCAGAGATATTAATGTTGCATGCCCTAAAGATGATTTTCCTCTTCCCAACATGGATCAGATCATTGACTTTACTGTTGGAAGTGGAATGATATCCCTAATGGATGGATTTTCTGGTTATAATCAGATCAGGATAGCTCCTGAAGATCAGGCTAAAACAACATTTATTACCCCTTGGGGAACCTTTTGTTGGAAAGTGATGCCATTTGGTTTAAAGAATGCAGGTGCAACCTATCAACGAGCCATGACTTATATCTTTCACGATATGATGCATGATATTCTACATGATTATGTAGATGATATTATAGCTCGTTCCATCAAAGAAGATGATCATTTAAATGACTTGAGAAAAGTATTTGATCGGTTAAGGGAATATCTTATCCGACTAAATCCAGCCAAATGCATATTCGGAGTTAAGTCCGATAAATTATTAGGGGTTATAGTTTCTTTACGTGGCATTGAAATTGACCCTCTCAAGATCACGACTATCACAGATATGCCCGCACCCACCAATATATCATAATTACGAAGTTTACAAGGTAAGCTTCAAGCTATTCACCGCTTCATCGACAAGTTGGTAGACAAAATTGGACCCTTTCTTAAGCTTCTTAAGAAAGATGTCTCTTTTCACTGGGACGATGAATGTCAGGAAGCATTTGAACTCCTTAAGCAATATCTCCTTAAACCACCAGTGCTTTCCCCACCTAGATCTGATCGTCCATTTATCTTGTACATTTTTGCTTTCGATTCTGCCTTAGGAGCTATGTTAGCTCAGCTTGACGATGAGAAGAAAGAACGTGCTAATTATTACATCAGCAGAACCTTAATCAGTTATGAAACTCGCTATACCATATTAGAGAAGCTATGTCTAGCAGTCGTATTTTCTACACAAAAACTATGACATTATATGCTCAGTCAAAAAATGTATGTTATTGCCAAATTCGACCCTTTGCGATATCTCATGAGTCGACCGTATTTATCTGGTCACACAGCCAAGTGGGTTCTTGCGCTAAGCGAATTTGAACTCACGTTTATAGGACAAAAGTCTGTTAAGGGTCAAATCATAGCAGATCAACTAGTTGTTGCACCCTTAGAGTCTACTAATCCCCTCATCATTGAGTTTCTTGATGAATGCCTTAAACTAGAGGCAGACCATCCCGAGCAATGGTCCCTATACTTTGATGGAGCCCGATGCATGAGTGGGGCTAGTGCGGGTATTATTTTAATATCTCCACAAAAACATCTTATACCTCTGTCCTTTAAATTAACATTTGCTTGCACCAATAACATTGCTGAATATGAAGCTCTTATCCTTGGATTACGAGCTGCCTTGGCACTAAAAATTAAAAATTTATTGGTTTTCGATGATTCTCAACTTGTTATAAATCAAATCAATGATGTTTATCAGACCAGAGATGATAAATTACGCCCATACAAAGCATATGTTTTGCAATTATTATCCTTGTTTGATCAAGTTACTTTGGAAGCTATTCCTCGAACTAGCAATCGTGCGGCTGATGCTATGGCTGCAACTGCATCTCTTTTACCCTTGGAGTTAGATGATGAATATGCTACCATCATTATTCATCGACTCCAGGAACCCGCTTCAAGCAAATCATGCTTAGAACCTTTGGATGTGTTTCTCATCAACGAAACAACTCCTGAACCATGGTACATTGATATATTTAATTTTTTGCAAAATGGGACCTTCCCTGATGGTTGTACTAGCAACCAGCGCAGGTTATTACGTAGACAAGCAAGTCGCTTCGTGATTATTGGTAATACCTTGTATAGAAGATCTTTTGAAGGCATCTTATTGCGATGTTTGAATCTAGAAGAATCTAGATCAGCTTTGAATGAAGCCCACAATGGATCTTGTGGGGGACATTTTAGTGGTAGCGCCATTGCTAAGAAACTCCTTAGGATAGGATATTTTTGGCCTACCATGGAAAATGATGCACATAATTATGTGCGACATTGCGACAAGTGCCGAAACACGCTGACCTTGTCCATGCGCCTGCACAAGAACCGTAGGCTATTTCATCTCCTTGGCCCTTTTCAAAATGGGGCTTAGACATCATTGGAAAAATCAACCCTGTGTCATCCGATGGACACAAATTCATCATAACCGCCACTGAGTATTTCACGAAGTGGGTTGAAGCTATGCCATTAGCTTCTTGCACTGGAACACAAGTTTCCAAATTTATTTTTAACCAAATTATTTGTAGGTTTGGAATTCCTGCCAATCTCATTTCAGATAATGGGACTTGTTTCAAAAATAAAGATGTCAAAAAATTATGTCAAAAATATAAAATTCAACATCGTTGGTCTACTCCCTATTATCCTCAGGGTAATGGCCAAGCAGAAGCATCTAATAAAACATTAATCAAAATTCTCAAAATATTGGTCAATAAATCCGGTCGAGATTGGCACATCCAATTATATCCTGCTTTGTGGGCTTATCGAACTAGCGTTCGTACCCCCACAGGAACTTCACCTTTTGTCTTGGTTTATGGTGTTGAAGCCATTTTTCCCTTTGAATTAGAAGTTCCTTCTTTAGCTCTACTACTTCAAGATACTGAAGTAGGAGATGAATATCATGCTGGCAGACTTAGTCAACTAGAACTTCTAGATGAAAAGTGCATCAATGCTTTGGAGCATCTTCGTGCCTACCAAAACAAGCTTAAGAGAGCATATCTCAAGAAAGTTCATCATCGATCCTTTGAGATCGACGATCTTGTCTTAAAAGAAAATAAAAAAAATACTAATGCAACTAAAAACCTTAAAGGTAAATTTGAGCCCAACTGGCTTGGACCATATGTCATCACTGCTAAATTTGGATCGGGAGCATACAAATTATCTACCTTAGATGGTAAAGAACTTAAAGAACCTATGAACATTATGCATCTCAAACGCTACTATGCATAAAATTTGGTCATTTCATCATTGTATATATTTGTTTTGCATATTATTTCCTTTTAGTCACTTATATAAAACGTTTCAAAAACAATCACATTGTATTTCTTTCAATTCATAACTTAAAATCAAAATACAAAAACATCAAAATCATCAAAATCTTCAAAAACATATCATATTTTCATACCTGTCAATTCTTGAAGTGTTGCCGTTATATTTTCAATTATTTTGGATAAATTAGCATTTATTTGGAATCCCGCACTTTCACATTCACATGAATAAATGTCTTGATTTTATTTTTGATTATTAATCTCTCTTATATCAAAATCCACAGTTGAATTAAATAAAGTTTTGAGCATAGAGAACTGATCTTGTTATTTACTTGAACCAAGTATATCTTTTCACATTAAAATGATTTCATTGCAAATTCGATATGATGCTACATAGTAAAAATGGTGTCTCGAGCGAAAAGTTTCCCCTGCTATCCTATCATGCACATGGTCTAGGATCTTTGAGAATTGACAAAAGGACAAGCTCACCCCTACCCGAAATAAAAATCCCTTGCTCTACAGCTAATCCGAGCAAGTATCCCGAGTATAGAAAGCAAAGAAAAGTTCAAAGAAAAAGAGAAAAAGAAAAAAGTTATTTTGTATCATCACAACAATATTTCAGCATTATCTCACATATCAAGCAAAAATACAAAAAAAAAAAAGAGAAAAGCAAAAGAAAAAGCAAAAAGCAATAAAATCCCTTTCCCTACCCCTTGAAAAGAAAAGAAGGGTGAATGAGCTTGAATCCCTGGAATTCTCAATTATTCAAAAACTGTGAGGTAAGCCCCATAACAGGTGGTTTGTGCCCAACCCGCTTGGCCTTGGGTAATTCCTAGCGTGGTGATATGTCTGTCACATTAGCGACCTTATTTTGTACAGACCTATGTCAGCTTATGGATTAGCTAGCTCTTGATAACCCGACTTACATAGTAGTCCGGTACGGTTACATGCATATAAATCATGGTCAACGAACATTCATTTGGTTAAGGCAAATTACTTGTATCAAATTATCTTGCTCAAAATTGGTGAATGAACAATACAATCGCACACACATTTGTATTTGAGAGATTTTGTATCATTATGATAAATCAAGATCGGTAATGAACTCACATTTGCACATGAGGATCCCTTATAAATCTACATTTGTCTTTGAGATAATTTAAAATATTTCTGTAATTCTTTTCGGAATAGTTTTATCCTCTTATTTCAGAATTTTTGTTTTGTATAAAAGCAATTATATACATTTTCTCACAAAATCACAAAATGATTTCAAACAACATGTTCATATTATTATTTTTCTGTTTATCAAAAGTCAAAAATTAATCTTGCAATAAAACTAAAAATCCATTTTCTTCTTTGGATTTCGCGATGATGGTATAAGTCTATACCTATAAATTCTATGCCTAGCGCAAACCATTGTTCTAATTTTATTTTCCATTTATTTTAAAACAAATTCATAAAAACATATGACTTGCATCATTATGTTACACAATTATGCTTTAAAACGAACAAACACTTATTCTATTTCATTTCATTATGTCAACATTCAATTTTGCAAACCATGGTATAATTTCTAAGGAATTGTTCAAAATTTTATCACACTTAGGAATTTATGCCTAGCAAAATTATATTCCTTTTAGTATCTCATGCATACTATTTTTATGAAAATCTGAAAACAAATCATCAAACCATCATCATTTCCATCATCACAACACAAAGTCTTAAGACAGTCTCTTAAGCACTCTTTTACTTTTAACAATATTTCTATACTGGGATTAGCTTGACGACCGAGCGAGCGGCGACTCCATGAAATGGTCTATAACAACGACAATGTCCTTTGAAATTATTGTTAGAAGTCTCTTTTATTTTTATTTTTTATCAAATCACACCAAAACAACCAATTGTTTACATCAGATTATTTCATTTAAATTTTATAGCATGACATCAAATTATAATATTTCCAAACAACATAATTACATGAATCATCAATCAAACAAGCAAACAATTCAAACATTGAAGCATCATAAAAACATATGAACAAGTCATATCAAAAAGATCATATATATATATATATATATCACAAAAATTATATACATCATATCAAAACTGGATTGGTATGCCACAATCTATACCCTGGCATACTCAATCCTCTCAAAAATCTATACAAATCTCTATGCAGTCTATAGCCACCTAGTCTCGAGAAGCCCTCGAGCTCTCAGCCTCATCTCCTCCCCCACCCTAACGTGGAGGAGGTGGTCCCATAGCAGTCTGTGCTGTGTCTCGGGTCCTCATTGTCGATCGTGAGGATGTCCTCACCGATCCCATCCGGATTGGTTCCACAATGTTGGCTGGCAACGGTACCCTCTGACCCTCTGGAGCCAGCTGAAAGTATACCCCCTGGTAGAATGTGGTCTACATCATAGACCGCACTAGCTCATCCCTACTCGCCCCTCCGCTCCGCGCCCTGAGCCGTGTAGTCTCATCCTATAGTGTCCGTACCTGAGCCCTGAGCTGAGTAGCCTCGTCCTGCAGTGACTGCACCTGAGCTCGAAGGTGGGCAACCTCAGCCCGGAGAGCCACCGTCTCGCTGCTCTCCCCTACGTCGACACCCTTGCCCTTATCAGGCGATGGTGGTCTCTCCCCCTACTACGAAGGGAGTCTCTCCTCCCTCCGCCCTGTCTCCCGTGGCCTCTATGGAGCCTGACCCATCCGTTGGCATCTCTCCTATGGGGACCGCCATTGCTCTCTCCCACCATGACCCCACACTGCCTCAATCGTAGCCTATCGTCACCTCCCCATCTGGTGCACCATGGCGTGCACTGGACCCTGCGCCCTCGTCATCCGAGGAGGGCGGATGCCTACGTACCAAGCATCATAGCCGTCTGCAACCCCAACGTCATCACCATCCACTGGCTGGATGGGGGCATCGTCCACGTCTTGACTCCAGAATCGCTGCATATCTGGAGCCCCGCTTAGTGTAGTACTATCCTGAATAGTCCAAGAGTACTCGTAATCCCTAAGAGAAGGGATCCCCCGTCGTAGACCGAACTACCGTAGTACCCGATCATAGCGGTGGAGCTCTACCTCTCCCCGCTCCATCCTTAGCCAGCAGACTCACCCGATGCAAGCCAGCTCCTGCCCATCCTCTCGCCCACCCGGGGTGCTCTCACCATGGCCTCCAGGTGATCTCAGTCCGGGATGAGGTCATCTAGCAACCTCTGTGACATCGGTAGATCTATCCACCGCTGTGACCCCCTCTGTAGCCACCAATAGAAAACCCGGGGCCTCTCCCGGTCAACCCCTATCAATGGGAGCCCTACCGGCCTTCGCACCGCAATGTGCTCCCAACACCAAACCTGTAGCAGCGATGTCAAGACCAGACATCGACCTCCCTTGTATACGACCCCATGCAGGATCCTATACAAGCGGCATAGAACAAAGCTACCCCATGCAAACCTATACCCGTGGTCTCTCATGTCGCAGACTATGTCTGAGAGCACCCACGGTAGTCTGCACCCACTCTGGTGGCACAGCAGTAAGCCACCGACCACTCCTACCAAAACCCGAGTCAGCCTAGATGCCCCAGGCATCTGCCGTAGAGACTCGATGTTCACTCCGCCCTTCTCCAGGGTGAAGCTCGGGTCTCCAGTCAGCCTCATCATCGCTTGGCCCTGATTGGCCATAGGCATCATGAGCCATCCCTGTATGGGGATCCTCATGATCCTCCATACGTCCTCTAGAGTGGGAGCCATCTCCCCTATCGGTAACCGAAAGCAGGACGACCCCGGATACCACCTCTCTGCTAGGGCTGTCAGTAGCCCCATGTCAGTCAGTACTTGTGGCATCTCTGCCACATGCCGTAGCCCGACCTATGCTAGTTGGTCGCGCTCTGCCTGGTCGAGAGCGGCCAAGTCATCTCTCAGCCCATCGTATTTCCATTCTCGGCTCTTTAGTAATCCTTTCTGCAAAACAAACAATAAAACAACAAAATTCATTAATAAATTAATCATTGCAATCAAATTAAAAACATTTTAAATCAAGTTTAAAGATGATATCGTCCACCATTGGATTATATCATCCCAAATTGGGCAACATCATCCTTTGTTAGGATGAAATCGTCTCAGATTTTGCAACTTGGGGATCGCCCCTTGTTGGACGAGATCGCCCCTAGTTCATCGATTTCGCCCTCGGACGAAATCGACGATCTAGAGACGATTTCGACGAAATCGAGACGATTTCGTCCCGACATCGTCGACGGCCTAAAAACGGCCGCGATGCCCCAAACAATCAAAATTTAAATCCAAAAATTGCACAAAGTTAATTCAAACCTAATCTACTAGGATTAGATCCTTACCCGTAGCCCGCGTCGGACCTCTATCGCTCTGTGCGCTGTCTCCACCATTTTTCTCTCTACAGAGCTCTGGAACAAGAAAATGAATAGTAAAAAAATGAATTAGGGTTTTACCCTATTTTCTTAATTTTATTTAAAAATCAACATTTTAATTTTGCTTTTCCACGTTTTTACCTCAAACGTTCGATTTGGGTAAAAACACGGAGGGGGCACCATAGTCAGCATTCGTACGATTCGACCAAGAATCGTCGTCTAAAAAATTGAGTACATTTTTGCTTTCTCGTAAAACGGGAAAAACTCGTCTTTAACGCATTTTCTTCGAAAAATTCGCTAAAGAGGGGGCAAAATGTAGCACCCTAAAATTGGCATGGTTAAACCTTAGTAAAAAGATAAAAATTTGAATTTTAACCCCAAACTTCCCGTTAACCACCTGTTACCCGCTTTCCCCATTTTCTGCGCCATTTTTAGGATTTGTTTTGACCGTTGGACGATATCATCGCAGATTAGACGAAATCGTCCCCGATCTGACGAATTCATCTGGAACAGAACGTCCAGACGATTTCGTCCCAAAACCGAATTTTCATAATTAGCTTCTATTTCAACAGCCTCTCCAACTTGGGCAGAAACACGTCTGCGTAGTTGGAGATTTCCCTGTTGGAGATCTCCCAGATTGGGATGATCCCCAACCTCCTAACCTCTTCCTAATCCTATATAAACTAGGATTTTTCTAGTTTATCCCCCTGAACCCCTTAGCTGATGGATTTCCCTGCAGATTTAGTTCCTTATTCACTAGAGCATCCTCGCACTATTGTCTGTATTCTGTATTTTGCATTTTCTTGTAGGAACTCTACTATTTTTTAGTCGAAGCTAGCTCGGATCGTCGCAAGCGATCCCGGACGATTTCGGACGATCTTGTCGAGGAGCGCAGACGATCTCGTACGATTGGAGGCGATCCTGACTGTAGTCCAGATTGGGGGCAATCAGAACCCAGAGTTTGCATTTCCTTAGCTTTTCTGCATTTTCCTATTGTATTTCTGCACTCTCTTAAATTATTATGTTTATGCATCTTGGAGTTCACCTCATTTAGCATAACCGCATGATAAAGTTAAGAACAAGCATTTAAATTTACTGTGTTTTCCTTATTTTGTTATTTGAATCTATGATTTAGGCATGTTTGTTGTTATTGCTATCATTCTTCTTTGCTTCTGTAGTTGCATATTCGGTATTTTGTACCTGTTTCTGTGATTGCAGGTTTCTACGAATTCATCTCACGAATTCGTCAGATTTCAGATGATCCTGTCTGATCTCAGATGACCTTCTATGATTTGAGATGATCCTATGAAATATCAGATGATTACATACGAATTGAGGTGATCTGGATCGTTACAAAACTCAGAATCTTCATCAGACATCCGAAATCAGGTATGATACATTCTAGCTAGCATATTCTCTGTGTTTAGCATTCATTCCTATTTTTTGTATTCATTTAAATCAGCATTGGCATATAGAATAGTTTAGATTCATCTTGGCCAAACCTAGGAGTTGAATGATTAAAGTACAAAATGAACACATCAAACTCACTGTCAACCTAGGCGTGGAAACTGCCATCCAAAAGTTTCCTGGTGAACCCACCATCCGTCGAAAATTCACCCTTATACCCCTCCCCCAAGAGGCGGGACCTTCAAAGGGCCTCTCAGTTTGAGGTATTGTCCCATCCTTCTCACATCCCCCTTCCGGGCGCGGATCCTATAGCCTGAGGGTAAGGATGCAAAAATTTTGGAGCGATACAATAGGGACTTGGCCAGTAAGTCATCCACGTAATATTCTAAGATCTTATGCATATAGTAATAAAATATGTATGTCATGACCCGCTGATATGTGGCACCAACATTTTTGAGACCGAATGGCATCACTTTTGAACATAATGTTCCCCATGGATTAATGAAAGCAGTTTTATGTTGATCTTCAGGCTTAATCCAGATCTGATTATATCCAAAAAAACCATATATTAGGGAGATCATTTCATGACCTACGGTTGCATCTACAATAGCATCTATGTTTGGCAATGGGAATGCATCCTTTGGTGTTGCCCTATTTAAATCTTTGAAATTCGTGCAGATACAGACTCTTCCATCGGTTTTCCCCATGGATACCATGTTTGACACCCACTCAGGGTAGTCAATAGGAACTATGAATATTGCATCCAGTAGTTTTTGCAATTTGTTCTTCACCATCAAAGCAATGGTTGGATGCATTTTCCTCAGCTTTTGCTTGATTGGCTTCTTCATGGGATCCAATGAAAGGTTGTGAATGACTAACTTTGGATCTATCCTTGGCATGTCTTTGTAAGTCCAAGCAAAAATATTTGGCCTCTCTTTGAGGAGAGGAATTAGGATGGCTTGTTCCTCTAGAGATAGAATTTCTTTGAACTTGAATTTCCTTGGTTGGGTAGGATCATCGTTGATGTCCACATCGAAAGTCACTTCTATAGCCATGTGTGACCCATACTCTAGCTGATGAGGCATGGGTATCAAATGAATATCATCGATGGGATTCACAAGACCTACTGACTCAGTTTCCAAACCGACATGGAAGACGTCATGTGCACAACCTGATGCGAAATGGAATGGCTGTAACATATCTTAATTGGGGAAGAGGTCTTCAAGCTCTATGGGTGAATTAGTGCAATCCCAATCAATAGCCTCTATATCAAGATGCAATGATTTGGTAGGATCTACTGTATTATGAATTGGTGTGGTCAAATCAATGGAGACCATGTTGATAGATGGAATGAAGTCTCCAGGACCACATGGGTGCAATCTTGTCTTAGGGGTTTCCCTTCCATACTCGTGATGAGGTTTTGGAGGAATGGGAATTTTTGGATCTAGCCTATGAGTAGGGTGGACAATAGGATCATTGGGCTCTAATTGCTCTCTGAATGTATGTGGAGGGGGATTTACCATACGATGAATGGTAGCTAGGTCAATAGGTCTCCCTAAAAATCATAGATGAGGGTCTATGGCATAGAGTTCCACCTCTCTCTACTAGCTCGTTGACTTGTCGTAAGTGGTGAGGTCTAAGATAAGCCATCTCGGTCTCATCCTCAAAGTCATCACCACTTATCCAAAATCTATTAGTATTGGTATGCGGCCCTAAGACAAGGGGCTCATGTCTTGGCCCCAAGTAGGTCATCTCTATTTCATCTTCATATTCTTCATCACTTATTAAGAATCCATTTGCATTCATATCTTGCCCCAAAGTCAGGGGTTGATGGATTAGGCCTAAGTAGGCTCTTTTTGTTGAGTCTTCTAATTCATAGTCACTTTCATCTGATGTATATCCACTCTCATAATGGATGGACCATGTGAATCTTTGTAAATAGCGAGGCCCCTGATAGGCTAAGCCAAGTTGAACCTCATCATCACTTGCTTCATATCCATTCTCCTCATCCCATGAGTTGTACCCTATTGGGGTGGAATCAATTGAGATGTTTGGATGGTAAAATTCTGGTGGTGGTATGTTTACCATGGTCACTTATTTTTTGCTCAAATTTCTTGTTCTTAGGGGGTGATAAGGAATGAAATCAATGTCTTCTCCTAACCCTATGCTTAATATTTCCAATGCTACTGCAAGAGAGTCATCTCGACCTCCGCTATAATAGCCTAAGCCAAATCTGTCGGAGGGAAGCTGATATTATGGCTCGTATGGCCTCCTGCACCCCTACTCATATATGCCAAGGCCATAGCCATGCCAATGGTAATGCTCAAAGTAGCTTATAGCAAATTCGGGGTTAGAAAGGTAATGAAAATTGACCGTGAATAATTCGTCACTATCCTCTTCTATATCTAAAGACTTATGGGCACAGTCCAGGCTGACATAGACAAAATTGGTTTGGTTGGGAGGGATTCCAAGTGGAACCACTATTTCTACTGGCGGCCTCAAGTCCTTAGGCCTTCCTATGTCTTGTGCAGACTCAATGATAGGCATAAAGGTAATGTTCTACACAAGGTACTCCCCTATGCCTGTGCTTGCCAAGTGTATTGATGCATGCGATGTAGATGAACCTACGGATGATAATGACGAAGTAGGGTGATAATCACTATCTTCATCTTGATCTTGAGGATCTTCCTCTTCCATAGGACTTGGCATTTTAGCAATGGCTATAGTTGGAACTTCCTTGGGCATTTCTTCCTTAACACAGGGTGCCTTTAGCTTCTGATTGTCTTTTGGTTTTGACGTTGATGGTACTTTAGAAGCATTGACTACTTTGAGTGCACTAGAAGGTGTTGATGTGCATGTGTTTTTTCTTACCCCTTTGTCTTCATTATCCACTTGTGTTGTTGGGGATGAAAGCACCACGTACAGGTTTGTAGAAGGGACTACAAATTCTCTCAAAATGTCCACCTGATTGATGTATTTAAAAGGCTCTTCATCGGCTAGAACCACATAGACTTTATTCTCGTGTACATACTTGACACACAGGTGCAAGATCGAAGGTACACACTTCATGGCCCTTATCCAAGGGCACCCTAAGAGGATGTTGTATTGCATAGCTCTTTCCAAGATATGACACATCACGGGGATGGTCTTGTGCTCCACCTTGATGGGTAGGACTATCGTTCCCACAGTATTACATAAAACATCATTAAAAACTCTCAATGAGTAAGCTCCTGGAACAATATTGGACTTGGAGATCTTGAGGTGCTCTATTGCAGTTGTTGTAATGATGTTTATCGATGAACTTGTATCGACCAAAACCCTCTTGAAAGGTAAGTCATTTATTTCCACTACAATGTTTAGCGAAGGGTCTAGTAAGGTAGCAGGAACTGTCTTAATCTCATGATCATAGAATCGGATTATAGGTTCCTAGTATTCTTGCACTTGTCCTACAAAGTGAGTGAATGCATTCACATCTTGTAGTTGGAGCTCAATTGTTCTTAAAATATCCATTAGGGTATCCCTCTGCTTTGGGGATTGTTGTATGAGCTCATATATGGATAACTTAGTGGGATTCATTTGTAATTTTTGCTCCAATCTACTCTGAATAGTTACCATATGTCATGTTGTTGGACCTAGAAGGTTGTCTTACCTTTACCTAGGAGCGGCTGGGATGTTCATGGGAGCTACAGGTGGTTGTAGTTGACCATACCACCTAGTTCTTGTTGCTATGTTAACAATCTCAACCATCCCAATGTATCCATGGGTAGGTATGTCAGCTTGAACCTGATTGACTTGGGCCCCTTGCTCTCGAGGGGCCTCATGATTGGGCAATGGATGTTTGTATATGCCCATGTCTCTATTATCGGGAGCCAGTGGGTTGTCAACTTTGAGTTCTCCCGCCTCAATCATGTTTTACACTTGATTCTTAAACCCAATGCAAGCCTCAATGTCATGCCCCAGTATCTTGTGATAAGGGCAAAATTGATCTTCCCTATATCATTTTGGCTTAGGATGGTTGGGATCTATAAGAGGTATATTAGGAAATCTGATCCTCCTGGCCTCACTCAACTGATTAAAGATTGATTGCATTGATTCTGTCAGAGTCATGAAATAACGAGGTGGCTTGCGTTCTTGGTTTCTTCTCTGATTGTTCTTTTGGTCGTAATTGGTTGGTGGAGGATGTGCTTGATAGTTCTGGGGTTTTTGTGCACCCCCATCCTTGGGTGTAACCAATACGACTTGATTGACTGGAGCATGATTGCCCTGTTTCTACTTATACTTGTCATTCTTACCATTTCTGTTCCACCCCTTTTTGTTTCAGAGTTTAATGGTTTCCTCATCTACTTTTATTTCTTCGATGAGCTTGGCCTATTCCAAAGCTTCCTCAAATGAAGGATACTTCTAAAGTTGTAGCAAGAGGGAGATATGTTTAGAGCAAATTTTGGTGAACATGTGAATGATATCTTCTATGGGAACATAGAATGATAATTTTTCCATGATTTTTCTCCATCTATTCCCATAATCCATTACTGGCTCGTCATCATATTATTTCAAGTTGGCCAAGTCTGAGAGGTTCACCTTATTCTTAGTACCAAAGGAGAAACACTTTAAGAATGCATTTACTAGTTGCTCAAAGTTGGTTATGTTGTGCTTAGGTAGTTGATTGAACCATTGAGTGGCAACACTTGAAAATGTCATTATGAATGTTCTTAGCATGAGAGTGTCATTGTCTTCAAGGTGAAAATAGGCATTGATAAAATTGGTGACATGCTCTTGTGCATCCTCTTCACCTTTAAAATTTTCTAGCCTAGGCATCTCAAAGTGCTTAGGATATGGAGGGCTATGGATTGATGGGCACAATGGTTGATTGTGTATTTTGCTCAATGTTGGTGAGTTCCCATCTGCCTCTTGTTTCTCAAAGGTTTTCATATTTTTAGCAAGCTCTTGAAATACCTTTGATGCATGAATTTCCTCCTCTTATAAGCCTACTCATAGTGGCAATGGAGGTAACTCTCTATCCATTTTATTTATTCCATTTTCCTCCCTCCTACGAGGGGACTCAGTATTGTGATCCTAGTTTGTTATGTTTGCTCTTTCCCCATTAGTTGGATTTCATTCATGATTTAGTGGGGGATTTCATTGTGGGCTATCTTGTCTAGTGCGCCTCTCCTTAGGTGAGTCAACGTGTCTTGTTCTTTGGTGGTCACGACCATTTGTCTATAAATTGTTAAGAGCTAACCGCTCGGATTGCTCTCTTAAATGTTGCTCATGTTGGAGCAAGAGCCTTTCTCTTTGTTTCTCTTGTTCAAGAGCTTCCACTAGCTCTTGCTCCTTACATAATGCATTTTCTAACTACCTCATTTGATCAGTTTGTGTTGTTATAGAAGACTCATGTTTATCTGACTCTATTATTTTTGTCTTGACTCACAGATTCCTCAAGGAGGTTTCTGCTATATATGTACTCTTGCTAGCTAATGTGACTTTTTTAGTGTATTTTTGAGTATCCCTATGATCAAAATCCATGCGTCTACTATGGGATCACTCTGAGGTACCCCCAGACTAGGAGATGTGTTTAGAATTCATAGTTCATGAGCTTCCAGATGCAGAGTTCTTAGTAGCTACAGTTATTTGAGTTGGTCATGTAGGAAACCGATCCAACCTGTCTAGCTATCTTGTTTTCCATGGCTGGTCCCATGGAGTGCCATTCACTCCTATGAGGTCATAGTCTATGAGAATATTTCCTTTTGTGTGAAGGATTTCTTCTATTTTATTCCCATGGCTATATGTAGCTCTAGTTTCTTGCCCTTCAGTGGGTAGACCTATTTCATATGTTTCTTGTGAGTCTTGAGGTGTTGCAATTATTGTTTACATTCTTGATGAAGAGGGCTTTGTGGTAACATGTTTTCTTCATGTGGATGGAGATGTAGTAGTCTCATCATCACTATGTGAAGAATGAGTTTTAGAACATTTTTTATGTCCATGTGAGGAGGAAGCCCTTGAAGCTTCCTCACATATTTGATATGTTTCTATGTGTTTAGAGGAGGCCCTTGAGGTCTCCTCATATCTCTTTAAGGAGGATGGCTATGGAGCCTCTTTTTTTTTAGGTGACTTTGTTCCATGATGTAGCTCCTTACTTGGGGTTTCTCGAGGAGATCCCCCAAGGGTTGAATTATCACCCCTTAGGCTCACGGAGCTACGTCTCACGGTCTTATGGGTAGGTTGTTCAATGTTACTACGACTCTATCTATGGGTATGAGTTACTTCTATCTCTCCCTCGATATCAGATCGAGGGTGCTTACTTCTTGTTTTGACCATGTTGTCTATGAATTGATCTTTTGAGCTGCAATTTAGGAATAACCACACAATACCAAACAAATATTTATCTTGATTACTGATTTAAGTGTGCCCTAAACTATTTGGTGTGTTTTGATGTGTTGTTATTTTGATTCTTTTGCTCTTATTCTTGGATTAAGAATGAGAAGGCTCATCCATAGTGATAATAAATTACACCCATGCCAAACATGATTTTCTCAAAAGAAGCTAGGGTACACCACTGAATACCCAATGGAGGGTTCGCCTAGATCTTCCACTATGAACCAATGATTGTTCCAATAGTGGGAGATAGTTTGAGCACAAGTAACTTAGTGTCACTATAAGTAAGTTTCTCAATCCATTTCTAGGAAGCTCACTAGTGGAAGGAGATGAATTCCAACGTCACTGTACTGAATTGAAGGTTGGTGATGAAATCCAACTCCCCAATGTTTAAATGAGATGTGCGTGTGTGGTGTTCATTTTAAGCTTGCATAACATAAAGTGCATCATATAGCAACAATGAATCTTTCATATATGCCTAAGTGCAAAAATACGTTTCAATATTTAGAAAGATGCATGAACTACTATGATTTGTATGAGCGCACTTTATTTCGTGTAGCTATGGCCTCTAGCAAGGCCTCAAAGCAAGCAAACAACATACATTATCTAGCACGTTGGATTCTAGGGTAAAATTTTCAGGCATAAGTTGTTCCTAGCAATGCCTAGTGGAAAATTTAAAAGAATATCTAAGATATACGAAATGCTTAATTTTTTCTCCTTTTATTCTTTCAATTTCCAAACATAAATGTGCTTTAAGTTCTATTTTTTAGACACACAGAAGTAGACAGGAAGCTATGAAATATCAGAGAAGCTATACCAACCTTTGATCTAGCTCAGAGATTCGGTGTTTTGACCTCTGTTACACTCTAGTTCTGGCCGTTGTTGACCAGAGTGGCTGGTTCTTGGCTGCTATAGCTCATAGCAACTAAGCTCTATTGGCTACTGTAGCTCAGAGTAGCTAGTTTTTGGCTACTATAGCTCAGAGTGGCTAGACCTGCACACAAAACTAAGTTAGTATTTTGGTAGAAAATGAAAAATTAGTGGTGGTCCCATCATGATCGCCATCTTTAGCGACCCCGAGATGCACGCACTGCCCCCTTTTTAACCCTACTTGCAAGGTTATTAAAAACCCAATATGAAATGGAAGACAAGAAGGAAAAGCATATAACACGAAATAACAAATATGGATCTCTTTATTGATATTGAAACTCGGTTGCATGTCGGTCCCTCTTAGGGATACCCATTTTGATACAATAAGTTACAAATAGGTAAAGAGTGCCCCTTTCATGAAGAGGTGGTGCACTTATAAAGGCTTCCTGGTTTTGAACATGGAAATGTATGAGGGCTTACAGATGCCTCCTTCTCCAGGTCTATTTCCTAGAGGGATCCCTTTTTCTCTCATATGTTGCATATTTCATTCGATAAAACCTGTGGCCTTGCAAGCAATGAAACAACAACACACGCTTAGATGTCCGAGATTGCCTCCTCGGATGAGGTTGTTAGTAATAAAATAATGTAATGGAAATATGATGAAACTATGCCATGAAATCATGTAAATATATGCTAATGATATGAAAACATGAAGAAATAGAATAAAAGAAGCTATGTCTAAAACCTAAGCTAAGCTTGTGGGCCACTGTCGAAGACATCGGCCACTAAGGTAAACCTTGTTCTCTTTTCCCCAAAGCTATGGGTCAAAGCCTATATCTAATATTTAAATAATAGGTGTTATGCTCTTCAATCCATCAGGGCTTCACCGTACACGTGATCTCAAAGAGAACTCTCCAAGTCTCGAAATCTCTCCTCAAAAATATGTCTCGATGATAGAAGATGATCCTTTGGTGCTCTTAGGTTTGCACCTTTTATAGTGTGAAACCCTAGGTCTATGTCTAAACCCTAGGAATGAATTTATCATGCATAGTTCAAGTTAGCATGAGAATTTTTTATCCTTTGTCTATGTTTGGAAGCCAGCTATCTAAAATGTAACCGCCCACTTGAGTATCCTATGCGAACTGGTCATTAGAATGAGAATTTTTTGTCCTTTTTTTATGCTTGGAGGTCAGTTAACTAAAGTTTAAATGCAAAATCAAGCCTCCTATGTGAACTGGTCATGAAAAGGAATGCAAATTTACTCCCGCTCACCTTTATTGCATGCAGACTGCCACTTCTACCTGTGATTAGGCTTGTTTGTCGATAAACTACTTCTTATGGCTTAGTTGTTGTCATCTGCAGTGGCTAAGATCTGACCGTTGTAGTGGCTAAGGTCTGGTCACTCTCAGCTTGAGTGGCTAAGATATTTTTGCTCTTGGCTTGAGCGGCTAGGCTTGGATGGCTTGAAAAGGCCCCAAATGAGTGGTGAGAACCACTGTTGATGCTTGGAAAGTCCAATATTATGTCTTTTTATCTTATGAGTGTGTCTAAGTGAGTAGCTCCCCTAATAATGACATGATTTAGGTGTCTACACAAATAATATGTATTCTCCTCTCTAGATTGCATAAGTAAGCAAGGGCTATATGGAATGCAATCTAAAAGGTTCATGATAATTTATAAAAACATAAGAGAGATCCATGATTATTGGCTTTGATAACTTTGGAGTGATTTCAACTAATTTTAGGTGCATGCTATTTATCAACCAATCAATGGTTAAAAATAGTCCTAGAACTCAATGAGGGTGATGAATTTAAAGAAATATTTAACAAGTGAAGTACTAGGAAAGAACTAGCTCAAAAACCTAGTGAAAGTGCAATGCATACATGCACTAACATGACTAGGATAATCATGGTATCATTACGCTTCTCTTGAATCAACACACAACAAGAATTCCATGCAAATCCAAATAGGTAATTATGATATCAAACTACCATGCATCAATCAAACATGCAAGAGCAAATGATGTGAGACTAGTGGATCACTGCTAGCATTTGATACCTAACACGTAATGATCTAATGCTTGACTAGGATCATCACTACATCCGAATAGATATTATAATGTGTTATTGAATGATGATTGAGAGAGGTAGATATCATAGCTTGCCATAATTCCTACTCCTTTAGTCAACATAACACTTTTATTATATTGATTATTATCTTTTGTGTTATGTAGTTATCCATGGTGTCTTATATGGAGGCTAACAATGTCATATTACCATTTTATCAAAGGTTATGAGAAGCATATTTTTCCTTAGTATTATTTGGAGTAGGATTTGGTTCAATCTTATGTGAGATGAAAATATATTTAATAAGGAAGGAGATCCATCACCATTTAGAGGGATCTAAATAAGGCGATCAAAGTTATCATCCTTTGGAGATTGTATAAATTGGTCTTTTATCACACTCACTACTATTGATCATGAGTTTGGGATATTTTATGGTGAGATTGTTTACACTTGCAATTGGGACATTGAAAAGGGTAAGGTTTGTTATTATTCTCTTCATTCCAATCTAATTTATTTAAGGAGATGGTATCGTCACTAACTTCTGAAGGTTAACATTGAAATCCATCCTAATTATTAGATGAGAGGGATGTTTGTAGAGGTTTATTTTAAATAGGTATAAATCCCAACCTAAAACACATAAGACAAGGTTCAATTTATAAATGTTCCTCTAAGCCTTGCTCATAGAGGCCTAACACATTTCTCTAGTATCCCATGTTACATAAAATCCATTTAGATATGGGGTATAGATCTAAAAGGTAATGTGAAGCATCTTGCCACTCAATTGGATAAATATTACTACCTTAAATGTCCTCCTCATTTTTAGTAGTGATGAAAATAAAGGAAAAAATACCTACCTATATTATTTTTCCCTTTCTAGAGGCTAGTCCTATCACAACCCCTGAATACCTACCTATTCACTTTGATATTCTTGTGCATATCTAATTACCCAAATTCAATAATTCTTTTGATTTTGGATCTAATTTGAACATAGTAATTTCCATTATATTTTATGCATTACCAAGCTTGTCCCAACTATCCATATTCCATAATCCAATATTTAGTATTTAGACCCAAGGTATAGTTCATGATAAAGGGTGCATAATCAAAATATAAATTTAACTCTCTTAACATTTATAATAATGCTTTTATTTCAGTTTGGAATTCAACCATTCCTTATGCACTAACAAGGTCCAAAAAAGGACTCCTAATTACTTATGTAAACTAAATGACAAGAACCATACATTGGAGCAAGTCAAAAGAATCATTTTCATCCACACAACATCCTAAATTATTAAACATTATAATAATTCCCTATTAGAATTCAATATATTTTAAGACAACAATGTCTAAAATGGAATGAATATTATGTAATGCACCATATATAATCATATCATTAAAAAGAATAACACCATAAGGAAAGATCACCACAATAATAAAAAATAATATTTTACCCTGGAAAACCCCCTATTGGGGAAAAACTAGCCTAAAATCATATCTCTTTCATTATAATCAAATTGAATCGGTCTTTACATAATTTCAAAGATAATCCATTCAATATTTATGACCTCCAAGGGATATTCCATTAATCCTTAAGTATTATGAATTGAATCGGTTAGTCAAATCAATCTACATTTGTCTCCTCTTCATGGAGTACAACTCTAGAATAGCCCCTCAATACATGGATACCTTTTAACTTTCTTTACACTATGCACTTTTCATGATTCACAAGAAGATACAGATCAATACCTGGATTCATTCTTTATGATATTAAAATCATACATAATACTCATTCAAAATTCATCAATAGTAGATGGATATTCCATAACAACAACCATACCAACTACACCTAGAATTCTATCATTCAAAGTCCTACATTTCAATCATATCCTTAAACTAGACCATCGGCTATTATCATTCTAGGCTTATTGGAACCATGTCCATAGAATATAGCAACACAAATAGCTTACCTATTAGAACCAACACTCAAGTATATGTTGAATGCAACAATTTACAAATCATGCACCTGTTTCACTAAAAATGACTCAATGATAACGTCATAGACTCAAATGATATCCTAAAATATTTTCTAAACTAAGAGCTCAACTCGACTTAAAGCTAATACACATAAACCAAACCTTGCATCATTAAGTGATTTTAAGCTCCTCTCATAAAAGTATTATTCCATTCCCCCATTTTCCAGAATTACTTACTATGTTGAGATAACAAAGACAGATTCACGCTAGCCTTTGAAAATAGTGACCGTATTAAAACTCTACCTTGAGTTGACACTATAGTACCCCCTAGGTATCTCCATCCTGGATCGAGTTGGCACTCTCTAAACAATCTTGACTTAATCCTTACTCACTCAAAGAGTTGTAGGTGTATCCTCAATGTCACACTCAAGGATAGAACACCATCCAAGGAAAGCCAAAAGATTGAAACAACACTAGATTCATAATTCTTATCATCCAACCATAAGTGTAGTGGCATTCCCTATGCTACAGTCTTTAATGGTGATAGGTACTATTATAGAGGTAAATACTCAGTTGTTTTAGTTGTCCACTACCCAATCAAGGTAATAGTTTTGTAACACACAAATACACAATAGTCATCCCATCCCACTAAGAGTTTAAACACCATTAAATTCCTCTAGAGTGATGGCCAAAATATATCTTGGCAATACGTAGGATGATCAAGCCTTAACTTCTATATCTATGGCATACACTTATACTTACCCATTGAACAAGGAGTAAACTCTTGCTAGCCCAATAATCCTTCTAAAGTGCACCGAAATATTAGAATATAATCTTGGCAAAACCAAAATGCTAATCCAAAAATTATCTCCCTCTTATACTCACAACAAAGACTAAGATAACTATCTCGACTTATAGTGCATGAAAGCTGAAACTCAGCAATAGGAGTTTAATTTCTCTAGCAATTCAAATTATCAAAACCATTATCTCTTCTAAATATAAACTACTATCAAAAGCATGGTGCTCTTACCATTTTAGCTCGAGCAAGTCTTTTGACATAGAGTTCCACTATTCCTTGTTCCAATGATTCTCCTTCTCAATAAACCTTACCCTACCACTTTGAATCCTCTCCCCTGTTCTCTCTCTCCACTATCGAACTCATCCCCTATTCGGATTCTTGCTTTTTTTCTCTTTTTCCATCAAAGTTACTCACCCACTTATTCTTGCACATTCTCTCCTCTCCTTTCGATCATGAAGGAGTATGCCGGACCAACTGGTTTCTATAATTACTTCTATTGAAAAACACTCACAAACCTTTTTGATATTTTTCTAGAGATATCATCCAAGAACAACAACATCCTCGATATTTAGCAATGTGCTCCCCATAATGAGTTCAGTTTCCCTTCGATAATCCATGATTTTCTTTTTCCAGTGAGTAAATACATCCACCATTTGATGTTTCCTTGATTTAAAAAAATAAAAAATCACTACTTATTAGAATATACACAAATTTAAATGAAATACATCCATTTTACACTAAATAAAGCTTTATCCAAATCTAAGATAATTAACAATAATAGACTTTTTTATTTTTAATTGGAATATTTCCTTGTCCAATACATGGTGAGCAATTATACAAAAGATCTATAATTTAGACCACTCTTAAGTTGTTCTATATATACAAGTGACCTTCATAAGTGAAATTATGTTAACAACATCTTTTACTTTCAATTCATGAGCATATATTTCTAAAGCTTAACATGAAATAACCAAGTATTTTCTAACTTGATATAATATAATATTCTATTTAGCAAATATTATACAAAAACTAAACATATCCTAGTCAACATTCCATCCAAAGACAACATAGTCAATCATGAGTTTGTCTATTGAAAAAGTTTTCCAAGGGAGGGTCATGATAAGTCCTAAGGTTCCAGGAGATGAGAAAGTTTGGATAGGCCTAAAAATATTAGATTGATTTCTTGATTAACATTATTAGTGCTACAAGTTTCAACTTGATTAGTATCTTGAATGTTAGTGTAATATCCCCATCTTAGTCAGATGTCCAGTGCAGAATGGGACTTACCTACTCACGGGTTCCCATAGGTAGGATAATTTGTGTGGGAGCCCATTGGGATAGTTCAGTTGATGTCAAAGCGGACAATGCTTCAAGTTTCCAGTTTCTTGGTCTTTTTTGAGCATAATTGCAAGGACTTACTATTTTTAGTAAGTTAGTTAGGGTTGGAATCTCGAGAAATGGATGTTACGAATGGATAGTTCAATGAAATGGGTATCCATTTCTATTTTCATATCTTGGGTCCAATATGTGGAGATAGATTATTTTAATGCCCGAAGATTATTAATGTAAAAAATTAAATAACAATGTAACTTTATAATGTTGGGCATTATATTTTATTAATTGGACGTTATAAGGGGGTCATATAACCACTTAAAAGATAGGCCATATTATAAAGTGTTAAAATAAGGAGGCCTGGACATGCTACGCCCCACTAGGGACCCATTTAATAATAAATAATAATTTAAAATTAAAATTTCCCTCCAGTTCTTGGCCGACTCATTTGAGGAAGGGAATAAAAGGAGGTTTGGAAATTTATTTGCATTATCTTTGACTATGTTATCTTGTCTTGGATAAGTCAACTTGCAACAAGGACTTGCAAGGAGAGTTTATTGCTTGTTGTGTGATGAAAACCACCAGCAGGATCAGCACCTTCAGAGTTGAAAGATTACTCTCAGGGGGTTTTGGGGCAGTCTTATTTCAGAGGTTGCATTTGGATTAATTAAGAGCAGATTTTTAGAGGTTTATTAAAGATATTTCTAGAAGAGTGAAAGGGGTTCGTGTTCCAATAATTTACAGTCATCATTCCCATCTGGTCGTACAGTTTGAAGGACCATTTCTATAGTTTGTTGTCACTTCATTGGAGCTAGGGTTTGAGAATCACTTCATTCCTTGGTTTCTTTAACCTAGCTAAACATTTTTTTTAAGCAAATTATGGGGTTTGAGGGCAGATTGGTGATATATTACGACACTCAACTTTAGCTTTGATAGGTCGTACACATCCACTTAGGGGCGAGTTGTTAAGTGTAATTGAATCACCTCATTTTAGGGCCCTTTCACATTTGTATTGGAGGCGTCTCTTTATTGGGTGTCTAAATCTGCAATTTGCTAGCTGGAGAAATTTGTATTTCGAGATTATCATATGAATTTGTGAAGTTCCCTGTTGTTGATGACAATTTCTAGATTTGTTTTAGACTTCTATATTTTTGGGTACATTTGTTTCTATGCAATTTCCTTCACTGGGTTTGCTTATTTGTATTAGAAGAAACTTGTGTTAAAATTTCATAGCTTTGGAGTAGTAGATTAAAAGTTACGAGCATTTCTAGTTTACTACTATTTTATTTCCAAAATTTTGTATTATTGCAAAAAGCTACAAAAATAGTATAAAACTATCAAAAACCCAAAAACCAGGACATAAATTCTTGGTGTTCATTCGGGGTGGTCACTACATTGGTATTAGAGTTGGTTTCCTGCCAGCCTATGATCATATCTGAATTAGGGTTCCATGAGGAGGATTCGACATCCCTGAGTAGATCATCATTCAAAAAAAATTTGGGCACTTTTGAAGGGTTTGTGGTGGAATTTTTTTGAAATGAAACCTAGGGTTATTGAACATTAAATTTTTAATTGTGGATCATGGCACTATTGGGTAAAAATGAGTTTGTCGAAAGGCTTACTAATGCAAGAAGAAAAAGTGGATTCATATCTTAGCCAAAAGATGTTCTCTACTATGTCCTAGGGGAGGTATAAGATTGTTTGTATATGATGGATTCATCACCTTCTCAGATATTACAATCTAATATGACTCTGGTGGTGAAGTATTTGGGTAAGCCTAGATGGTTGAAACACACAGATAAGGAGGTAAGACTCATGGTCACTTCTTGCTTGAGTGAAATTTTGAGAATTTCAGCTCCTAAAGCTCCTTATAATGATGACACATTGAGAACAATATTTCAGTTGTTGGTTGATAGTTTTGAAATTTTAGAGGATGTTACTTGTTCTCATTTCTCTAGGAGATTTTCCATACTTGAATTATTTGCAAAAACTAGAATGGGAAGCATCTTGTTATATTTGGACATGGATGAGTTGGTTTACAAAATATTTCATCATTTCATTGCTTCATCTAGAAACGAACATGCTAATAATGTTATTGCAACTATGAGATACATTATGATTTTTATTATAGATGAAAGTGATTATATTTACCAACCACTCTTATAAATATTATTGGATTTTTGGAGGCAAGACTTGGTTGCTTCCATTGCTGCACATGAATTGGTTAATAGTGTTGTTAAACAGTGTGAGAGGAAGCTGAAACCTTTCTTGGACAATGAGTAGATTAGGGGAGAAGAGCAGCCCATGGTAGAAATTTCACATGAGGAAGCTAGTAAAAAAGATCTTGTGGATCTAAAGAAGAATATAGTGGAAAATTCTGAATTTGTACCTACCCTAGATGAGGAAGAATTCAAATCATAAATTGTTAACCAAGAGATTGAATCACCACATGAGATTGTTATGAAAAAACATGATGCAGATGAATGTATTAAAGTTCCCAAATCAGTTTGTGATGATAATGGATATGGTCTAGATTTCCAAACTAAATTCTTGGATAGAAGTATTCACACTAGTTCCAAATCCTTGGATTTGGAGAGTGATGTGTGGTATAAATCAATCCCTCATGAGGATCATAATGAACATACCTTTTCAGATCAGGTCCTAGTTCCTTGGGATCCAGGTGTTTTGGTACCAAGGTATGATGAAGGCATGGACACCATTGGAGGCTTCTCTTTCGTAGTTTCAGCCTTTGAAGAAAAGCATTTAGATTTGGAGATCCTAGAAGAGAGCAATACACACCCAAATATGCCAAGTTTATTCATAATAAATGGTTGCAACTATTTTTCCAACCAACCTAGTTTAGATTCAATCTTGGATAGATTTGAGAGTACATATTTAATTTTGGGGTGTTTGGATGAGAACATCCACCACTTGGAGTCATCTCTACATCCATTGGAATCATGGATCAGCCATGATACTACTTCCATAAGGTATGAGCTTCATCCTGATTTTTATAGCAACAAATTGAGATATTTTGGCACTCATGAATTAGTGGCAATAATGTGTTTGATAAGACTAATTATGTATGAGAAATATGGGACTCTTGCACAACATTCTTCCATGTTGTTAAGAATCATATGGGTTGCATGTTTTTGGATAGTTGGAGCACTTGATGGGACTGTATTAACAAAGGAAGCACTCAGAGTTGGTGATGATATGATGCTTGTGTATAAAACTGATTACATGAATGAGGAGACAGAGATTGTTGACTCAAAATTTAAACTCTTTCTCACTCATTTCTCCTCAATGTTTGATGGTTCTATTCAATTTTTTCATAGTATAGTCTTTGATAGAAGTAGTAAACTGAGTTCAGTTGATGTTATGGACATTTAAAAACTTTTACACATTGTTGTTCATGGGATTCACAATGAGTACGCTTTGTCAGAAGAAGGCATCAACCCGTAAATGCATGGAATATAGGTGTAAAATTCAATTATGTGTTCGTGGCAGCCATGTATATGGATCAATATTCATATTTATTCATAACCATCACTGATTTTATTAGAGTTTTACATTTCACAACCATAGGAAATGATGAGGAAATATGTCACATTGTTGTTATAAGGTTTGTGCCATATATGAAGATTGTTTATGATACACAAAAGATACAATATTTTCTTATTTCAGAGGATGCATTTGCAAGAACAATCTTAGCAGGTATTTTAGGTCAATTTGGAGCCTTGTATCACTCAACTTGACGCACTACATGCCTATGATGAGACGTTGTTGTATAGGAGTTATTGGATGGTTATGTTGGAATTTGTTACATTACTTGGTGCAATTTGGGTTGTACATGTGAAGACAACTGAGGAGGCAGTATACAAGGAGTTTTGGGCAGCTTTGTGGAGGAAATTTGATGACCAATTAATGTTGTTTTGGACAAACACTTCACTAATTTTCAAGATTGATTTTGGGACTATTGTGAGGGAGAATTTTGGTACCAATAGGATTGATTGTCTGCTGATTTTAGAAGCTGCATTTGGGAAGGCTATGAAGGAAGGAACGATGGAGAAATTGAGGCCTCATTTGGGAAAAAAAAGAGTTGCATCTTTAACACTTTGTGAGATAGAATTGGATACAGTATGGGTTTCACGTAGACTGATCGGTAAGGCACCAATGGTTGTACATCACATTAGGTCTGATTTACTTACATTCACTGAGTTTTTAGTGACAAGAGGAATTGCTACACCATATGTGTTTTCAGTTTTGGGTGAGAATTGTATGAGGCATATGTTAGTCCATTTTGGGAGATATAATAAGGTGTCTTTAATAATGTTAAAGGATGTTCTTAGAGCTGAGTATGAGCATAAGTTAGTAGTTTACATGTATGCTCACTTGCAAGACATGAAGAGGGAGCATTGTCAGTTTTTGAGGAAGTTGGAGCAGCTGTTACACTTAGATTTGATGGCACATAATGGAGATAAAGTTGTATTTTCAGTTCTGATACATTGGGGGTCCAGTTGTTTTGGAGTTGGAAACATGGGAAAAGTAGAGCTTCAGCCATTGACATGCACTTTCAGTCCCATTTTGGAATAGCAGTTAATAAAAGCATGGAGTGAGGTATGTAGGAGTATTTTGGTCATAAAACTTGATATTTATGATATTGATAATGTTTCTCAAGGTTGGGGAGTATTGGATTTCCCTTGGGGAAAGGAAGGGGTGATGTACTTGACTTATGCATATGGAGAGCCATAGTTTATTGATTATAATTTCCTTTTCACTATCTTTGGTGTTGATTCATTCATTACCTTTGCTAATTTTATCACACTCTTGCATAGTACAATCATTATAAATAAAGGAGAACTAAGTTTACATATCTTTGAAGAGATTAAATAGTTATATACCATTGTTGTACATGAAAAATCAGAACTGCTATGCATCACTTCAGATCTATTTTGTGAGAGTTTGAGCCTATTTCCACTCAATTTTTGCACAATTGCAACCTTTGGATAGTTTTGGAATAGCATGAAGACAATATTTGGTCATCTTGAAGCAGGTTTGAGAACAATCTTGGATGAATGTTTGAGGCAACCTTGGTTCCACACCTTCTTGATTTGCATCTTGGTCTCACACTCAGATTTTTGTTTTGATTTTTATATAGAAGTGGAAGCTGTAATAATTGTTTTAAGATTTGTTTGGGACCCTGGTATCATAGGTGGTTCTTATTAGGTGATTCTGATGATGTTGATGTTATGTTAAGTATTTCTTGAGGACAAGCAATTTTAGGGAGGGAGGACTGTAATGTCCCCATCTTAATCAGATGTTCAGTGCAGAAAGGGGCTTGCCTACTCACAGGTTCACGTAGGTAGGATTAGTTGTGTGGGAGCCCATTGGGATAGTTCAGTTGATGTCAGAGTGAACAATGCTTCAAATTACCAATTTCTCGGTTTGTTTTGAGCATAATTGCAGGGACTTACTATTTTTAGTAAGTCAGTTAGGGTTGGAATCTCGAGAAACAAATGTTATAGATTGATAGTTTGACAAAATGGGTATCCATTTCTATTTTCATATCTTGGGTCCGGCATGTGGAGACAGATTATTTTAATGCCCGAAGATTATTAATGTAAAAAAATTAAATAATAATGTAACTTTATAATGTTGGGCATTATATTTTATTAATTGGATGTTATAAGGGGTCATATAACCACTTAAAAGATAGGTCATGTTATAAAGTGTTAAAATAAGGAAGTCTAGACATGCTACACACCTCTAGGGACCCATTTAATAATAAAGAATAATTTAAAATTAAAATTTCCCTCCAATTCTTGGCTGACTCATTTGAGGAAAGGAATAAAAGGAGGTTTGGAAATTCATTTGCATTATCTTTGGCTATGTTATCTTGTCTTGGAGAAGTCGACTTGCAACAAGGAATTACAGGGATATTTTATTGCTTGTTGTGTGACGAAAACCGCCAGCAGGATCAACACCTTTAGAGTTGAAAGATTACTCTTAGGGGGCTTTGGGGTAATATTATTTTAGAGGTTGCATTGGGCTTAATTAAGAGAATATTTTGAGAGTTTTATTGAAGATATTTATATAAGAGTGAAAGGGGTTCGTGTTCCAATAAGTTACAGTCATCATTCCCATCCAGTCGTATAGTTTGAAGGGCCATTTCTACAGTTTTTTGTCACTTCATTGGAGCTAGGGTTTGAGCATCACTTCATTCCTTGGTTTATTTAACCTAGCTGAACCTTTTTTTTAAGCAAATCATGGGCTTTGAGGGTAGATTGGTGATATATTGTGAGACCCAACTTCAGCTTTGACAGGTCATACACATCCACATAGGGGCGAGTTGCTGAGTGTAATTGAATCACCTCATTTTAGGGCCCTTTCACATTTGTATTGTAGGCACCTCTTTATTGGGTGTCTAAATCTACAATTTGCTAGCTGGAGAAATTTGTATTTTGAGATTATCATATGAATTTGTGAAGTTCCCTATTGCTGATGATAATTTCTAGATTTGTTTCAGACTTCTATATTTTTGGGTACATTTATTTCTATGCAATTTCCTTCACTGGGTTTGCTTATTTGTATTAGAAGAAACTTGTGTTAAAATTTCGTAGCTTTGGAGTAGTAGATTAAAAGTTACAAGCATTTCTAGTTTACTGCTATTTTATTTCTAGAATTTTACATTATTGCA
>JAQPPZ010003244.1:0-12095 GCA_028583015.1 Wollemia nobilis | reverse complement strand
ACATAAATTATAAAAATCCCTACCTCTTCTCTGCCTGGACTGGTTGCTTCTGAATTTTTGCTCTGAAAATCTACAGGCAGGAATTCGTCCCTCTATGAGATGAATTTCAAAATAGAATTCGTCCCTGCCAGAGACGAATTTGAATTCGTCTCAGGGTCAGATGAATTGCAGTAAAGAATTCATCACAGTCAGAGACGAATAGTAGTCTGCAACAAAAAATGTACCTGTCAAGCACAAAACACAAAAATTTAATCAGTTTCTATGATCTTAAAAACCAGGGAACAGAGTCCCATCGTGATCGCCACTGAAAGCACGAGATTTCGGGCAAAGGAAACACTAATTACGATGCATTCAAAATCAAATATGCTTAAGTCCTAGAAATGTAGAATGCATGAAATGAAAGAGACGCATTGAAATGAGATACAAGCAAATGGAGAAAACACAGCCCTTTCATTAAACTCTCTTGATCTCTGTTACAAAGATGCCTCCTCCCTTTTCAGGGGCTAGGAGCGTTAAAAGAATTTGATTACAATCGAGACTTAAGGTTCCTCTTTCTGCATGCCCACACTTGAGATGGGCGGGCCAAGATGATGCCGCCGCTGATGTTGATGAGTCCTTGACCTCTGCTGCTCCTCCTTCAAACAAGGAAACAATGAAGATGTCAGTAGCACCTGCTACAAATAAGAAGTGTCTGTTCTCTAAAATTGCCAAAAGATGCATATAAACATTTGTCTAAAACAGTGAGTAAAGTGAGTCCAAATGACCTAAAAACCTGACAGAGGACAAAAGATATTACCAGAAGGCCGTTGCCACTGAAACAGTTGGCCAATCTACCTTCACCTAGAATTCGTCCCTGGGCAAGACGAATTTTGACTGCAATTAGTCCCTGGGTGGGATGAATTCTGTTGTGTTGGAAAAGCCGAGGTGATGCTGCTCCAATGTCGACTCTCGAGACATCCAAAACACCTGCAAATAGAGGGGTTATTTAATTGGGGCCATTTTGGGATGACCCAGATGGTCGGATTATCCCAATTTGGCCTCTATCCTCGAGAATTTGATGTCGCTACCTGCAAGTTAGTGGGACAACAAAGCGACAAAAGGCATGATAAAATCTGATCAAAATGTTATGGAAATGAAGCTATGAGTTCACTAAATAGAATAATGTAAAATGCGACATGAAAAAATAATCTAGAATGCTTTAGAATAAAACTTAGAAGGTGCAGGGGTGCCCAAGTGGGCCTCCCACCGTTGGCACTTGATTCCGGTGCCAATCCACTAGGGATGGGCCCAAAACCTCTTAGGATTGGGGTGTCTACAAATTGGTGGTGTAAGGTGGTCAAATGTTGGATTTGGGTTGAATCCACACTTCCAAAAGCCACCCAATAACCTCCCTTGCGAAAGAGATTAGTGGATGTGAGAAGGTGAATCAAAAAGATGCAAGTGGGTAATCAATCGGAAAACACTTCGTTGCTTGAAATCGCCTCTAATCTGTTCTTTTGGGTGAGAAAAGTCCCACCTTTTATAGACCCATGGGGTCTCTTTTGAGATGGAAGCATAAGCACCATGTGTTGGTCATAGGTGCCAAGTGGCAGTCATGTCTTCCCATGAGGGAGGGGAGTCCTCCATGACTTGGGATTTCATAACTGCCCTTGTGATAGTCCTCTAACGGCCCATCTGTTCACCCACACACGCGTGCGAGGTAGGAGTCATCAACTGACTGTCTTTGGCTGTCACTTGGCGCCATTCTTCTTTTTTCCCGTTAAACTTGGAATTTGTCCTGACCAGGGACGATTTTAGAATTCATCCCTGGGTGAGACGAATCCCAGTTAGAATTTGTCCCTGGGTGAGATGAATACTAAGCAAAGTGCTTGAATGTGCCAAATTGCCTCTTGACCTTACAAAATTGCTATGAAAGTGGTTAGGACCACTGTTTGACCTCTGAGGGCTGTCCCGGGGGCTGTTTTTGTCAAAGCGATTAGTGTTTGTAGTCGCATAATCGGATTGGTGCTGTTTTGGTGTCTACAAGATCAATCATTCCTTGGCTATACATATTTTAGCCAAAAGGTGGTTGGCCAAACAAATATTTTGTCAAAAAACCCAAGGTGAGATAATCAAGACTCCATAAATTATTCTTTAAATAATAAATCATTTTTTAAAGATATATATGCCCTCTAAATACATTATAAATAATATTTAGGTTATAACTATTTGAATAGTTAGAAGTTTCCATCTATATTTTATAAATGATAATTTTTGAATAAATTAAAATTTTGAAGTATTTATTTATTTTTTTAAATTGTTATATATATATCAAAATTACTTGCAAAAAAATTCTACACACCTCAGATTATGTTAATTTTAGGGGAAAATCATTATTTAAAATTGTCTCTATTGTTATTATTATGTATCCACACATTGGCTACTCACTATCTTTAAATGCATTTTAATATTTTGTTTCATATATAATCATGTATTTTATATGATAAACATTATTTTTATTATATATATATATATATATATATATTTTTTTTTTTTTTTTATATATAATAACAATATACACTAAGAATGCTTCAGTTCATATTTGGATGTCTTTGTCAAATTTTACGTGCATATCATATTAAAAAATGCTTAATTTTATTTAAAAAATAAGAAATGGCCTAGAAAGCCCTAAAATTGGGACTCGTTAGCATGGACTTACCCAAGTATTGATAGACCTTTATAACATTTTAGTTATTACCATTTTTTATAAAATATTTCTATTAAGGTCCTCACACATTGGTTGGTCATTGCACTGAGTGACCATAGGAGCTACCAAATCTAATTTCCATTAGGTATATGCACAAATAAGAATATTTGAGAAGTTGAAGGACCAATTGAGTTTAGATCATATATTTTTCTATCTCATATTTTGAGGTAATGACTAATGTACCATATTATGCATTGGAAGTTGTCTTAACATAGTATGAGCATAAAGTTACCTCACATAGTGAAGCATTCAATAAAATAATCTAAAAATACATCACATTTAACAAAGAGCTCTATGACATTTTCCAAGCACATAAATAGTTAAATCACCACATCTCAAGTATAGGATCCATCACTAATACAAACCATATATCTCTAGAGTTAATTTAGACATATAGTAAGCTAAGAAATGAAATATATCAAAAGTAAACCACATATCAACAATATGATCATCAAGAACAATAAATTAAGTGTCAATATAGTAGAAAATTGTTTGAGACAACTTGCAGTTATAAAAATCTTCATCATTCTTGATTCCTATGTGTGTTAGACTTCCAATTAGTTTATCTTGTATAAAGTAGATTTTATTTTGCATATACATACTTATATCTTCATATGAGTAAGAATGTTATTAATTTTTATTCATAAGATAACCTCTATTTTCACATGGGATATATTTTTCTACTAGCTAGTGAGCACTCAAAGATCATTTGTGAAGCACACTTCAACAATGTAGTGGATCAATTTGGGGTGTAGAAAATATTGGTAGTTATTCGAAAGTACTTATATTATCTCAAAATGAGGAATAGTTTCAAGAGGTACATCAAGGCATATACCCCTTATGTCATTTCTAAATAACTAGATACACCATTGCTAGTGGCATCCATGCCTTGGGAATTTTTATCCATTGATTTTCTTTCAATTTTTCACATATCTAATAATGATAATTATTATATTTTTAATGGTTCATCTGTACTAAAAATAGCTATCATGATTCCTTTTAATAAATCCATTTCAACTAAGAATACTACTAATATCAATTTTAATCATCTATGGATCAATTTTAGTTATTGGAGATATTACATTATTTGGTAGATGTTAAAGTACCCCAAGGTACATTTTTACATTTATAAATATTATATTAGGGTGTGACTTAATAGATTATGGAGTGTGATTTATATTTTTCTTGAAGTATGTGTTAATGTATGAGATGAGTGCAAGTTTCATATAATAAAGTGTGTGAGTGTGTAATGTGTGATAGTGTGCAATATTTTATATGTCAATATTCATGTGTGTAGGTGTCAAAAATACAAGTGAAGAGACACATGATGTATCAATATGTAAAGTTAAGAGACATGAGAATTTTGTCATATGTAAGAAATAGGAAATGATGCATCTCCTAGATATGTGAGGAGAGAAATAGTCAAAGTATTGAAAAGTCATGTGTAAGGTTACATTATGGAGATAAATATCAATGCATGATAATAAGAAATAGAGAAATAGAATATGATATGAAGCATTGTAGTAAGTATTGAATACGAAAGAACACAATAGGTATTTTATATTTTTTTGATAAGGTTAGAAGAAGGGGGCTTTGAAAGGATCCCAACCCTTTTTCATCTTCAAAACATACAAGTATCCCTCGTGACAATTTTAAAATGAAAAAAAAAATTCAACTTCAAAATATACACATAAGCCTCTTATGAAATCCAAAATATGAAAATAGACTATGAACAACATTCCAATCACTAGAACCAACCAACTAAAAATAGGCCATAGACAAAGAATTGAAGAACCAAATAAAACCCTCATTTTTATCAATCTATAATTAGACCACACCTTCATCCTGAGTGTTTCCTTTTCTACATACATGCCATTATTATATTTTATTCCTCATTTTGGGGTATTTAGGTCCTTTATACTCCACTATATGACCTTCATTTCTTAGATATAGTGGGATGTTTCTTTCTACTTATATTAAGAGTTATTTGGGTTCCATTTTCCAAATCTACAATAGTTTCTCTATGTAAGATGTCCATATTTGAAGTTCTACTAGGCTTAAACTTACTGCTTATATCAATCACATTATTTTTACTATTCCTCATTGTTCTAGAAATAATAGGACTTTTGTTGCCTTTTTTTGAAATATTTCTCTAACCAAATTTATGAGACTCTAAATATTTACTTAGAACTACTATTACATGGTTAATTTTTGGTCTAGAACATACCATGGCATACATCTAACTCTTAATAACACATGCATAAGGAACATGATACATTTCCTCTTTCTCTTCTTATATTTGGGGATTATTTTAAAAATAGCTTTTTATTTAAAGAAATGAAATTCTTGATTGGTTTTGAATCATGCATATTAATTCTAATTAATATTTTCTGAATATGTTTTCTCTAATTAGACTAAATTATCATATTTTATTGATCACTCTTTATTTTCATGCTCAATATGAAATTTTTAGGACCATGATCCTTCATATCAAACTAAGATGACAATTGAGACTTAAAATTACAGATGATTTTCTTATCATTTCTATTTAACAATATATATTCAAAATAAAATGCCACAATAATAAACTAATCGACAACTCATTGATGTACACATAGTGATCAACTTTGGTTCATAAAAAACCAAGTCCAAATACTGCTAGTCAAACTTTAATTATTAACCTATAACATGTATGTTTATTTTAAAACTACCTAGACATTGTTAATTCCATGGTCAATGTTAGCTATAATAACTGAAAATTAACTAGAAACACTCTATATATATTTCTTCTTTGTAATAGATGAAATATCTTAACTTTCTCATAGAAACAAAAAACAAAAATATTTTCACTTTGTTTTCCTCCTTAGGATTAAAAAAACTTGCATTTACACTCAATGTTATAAATATTTTTATTTTTATAGTTATTCTAGGTATCAATATATGGTATAATAAAGTATAAATATCATACATGAATTCAAATATGTCAATTATTATATAAGATATGTCAATCATTCTATGTTCCAGTTTACAAAGTATTTTTTATAATTTTAGATCCATTGTATATTCTCACTACTTATCCTCATAGCTCTCAATCATTTATCTTTATTATTATGTCCTAATTCGATAATCATTGAATCAAGACTTCCATAGTAATAATTGGATGTTATATTCCTTCTTGAAGACATCAACCAATAGGAACTCACTATTGTTTTTTCCCTTCCACCTATCTTGTATGGTTAATATGTTATATTCCTTATTGAAAGAGAGTTTTATGGAGATGTGGTGCTATAAGTATTAGTTTTTTATTCACCAATGGAAAACATAGGTAGAAAAAATATTCGTATAAGTAGAAAAGGGATAGATAATTCAAGTCTAAAAATAATAAGAATCACAAGAGAATGCATTATTTATATACTAACATGACATAATAGACCCTAGGTTAAGTCACCTTTCACATTGGGCATCATATCTAAAATCTAATAAAAGTATAATGGATACACATTAATTACCTATTTATTCTCTTATAGAGATATTTGGGAAGATATTTTATTATGTTCATACTAAAAATATATAAAAGAGAATAGTCCTCAATGTACTAATATAAATCCTAGGAACCCTTATAATGAGAAGGTTAAAGTGACGGTAAAGTGTGAAAGAGAATCCTAAAACTTTGAAGGATCAATCATTTGAATGAGATTTTAGATGCACATTCCTTATTGTTCAAGTGGAATTTATTAAGGTGAGAACTATGAACTATCTTCTATACATTATTGCTAATCAAGTGAGATTTCATATTAACTTATGGATAATATATCCCCATATGTACCAACCACTGTAAGAGCAATTCTAAATCACTCTATGAGTCAACCATATCATCCACAATATTTTAATGTGCTCTTATTCATCCCAAAAGTAAATTTAGGGAGATTAAAGGTACTAAATATTCTATCCATCCATTCAAATCCATACTCCACTAAAGATGATATAAACCTACAACCAATAATCACCATCGCAAATATTTGAGGTATATATAGTTTAACCTACTTCATTTTAGATAGAGATAGATCAATTAAAAGGAAATTCTATAACCCTAATATTGTTTGATATTTACTATGACCCAACATCCTTAGAATTTAAGATATTGAGAGCATCAAAGATAATATTTAACTCTTCATTATCACTAAGCATAACCATAACTATCCATTATCCATTCATTTAATACCTATAATAAAAGAGAATAGTTTGTAACTGGAACTCCACCATTCAAGTGAAGTTAGCATAGGATAAGCTTGATACTCGAACTACTTCCTAGGTTTATCCATTTATCTTTATATGCTTTCATAAACTTTTAATATTAGTAATATTACAAAAATATTATTCTTTTTTTAAAAGGAAAACACATGGAATATCAAAAGGATACTATATGGCTACACATATACATAAGAGACATTACATGGAAAATGTTATCTCCCTTCCTGTAGATAACTCACTTTGAAGGCTTCCAAATTGAGCAACATCCATCCTAAAAGACCCCTACAATAACTTTTTTATAATATGATCATTTTATTTAAATTTAAACATAGTTTGAAATGATTTAATATTTATCTATCATGCATTTCCTAAGTACTAAATATCAATAATATTCAAACATAAGTGGATTTATATATCAAGGTTATGCTAAAATAAATATGAGATCATACCCCAACCTATACAAGGTCAAATATAGGCCCACTTACACACACACTCTCTCTCTCTCTCTCAACATACACACACACACATACAAATTTCCAAAAATACATTATAGTTAGATTAAAATAACAAAGAGGTAAGGAATAACTAGTTAGACACCAATGCCAATGATAAAATGAAGGAATTCAATGAGAGTTTGTATCTTTATGTAAATAACTTTATCTACTACTATTGATTTTGAGGTCTCTTGGATGAAAGCACCTTTCTAACTATAATTACAAATCAAACATACTTATTTTTTCTTTGTAATTTATAATTAAAAAAACCACTAGCAGATGAAACCCCTAATCTACCTACTACTATCAATCAATTAATAGTAGATACCCATCCCTCAAACCCTAAAATAGATTAAATAATAATATGATTATGATAAGATATTCTACCTCATTGGCTAAATGTAAGAAGGAGAATGAATAGTAGTAACAAAAATGATAGGTCAATGATGAACCAAATTATTAATTGCATCTCCTAGGTGATATCATTTCCAAAATATTAGACCCAAAATGGAGGTGTAAAGTCATTGATTGAATGTAAAAATAAGATAACTAATATTTAAAATATAATTGTTGAATTTTTTCACATCCTCCATTTATCCCAATAGAGTTATTAATGCCTATCACCAAAGTAGACCACTATGATTTTCATTATTAAACAATAATTAGTTCATTGTTACATTTACAAAATGAGACTAATTGAGGTTCTCTTTATAATAATAAATTTCAAAACAACCAAGAGAGTGTTTATCTAAAGGATATCCTAAAATTTTAATTTGAATGTTATTAATATAAAAGTGGGAAAATATTGTGTTCAAAACATTTTTTAATGGTAAAAATTCTAAAGAAATATTAAATGCATTATAGAAATTCGTAAATCTATTAGAAAATAAGATAATATAATACCTTGAAGGAATGTCAATTTCAATATTGTTTTAAAAAAATCCTAAAGAAGTAAAATGGTACTTTGGATATTGGAAGAAATTTGAAAAACTAAAGGTATCAAATGCACTAAAAAGTATTATCCAAATAGACCGTGTAGTTTATACCTTTGGCTTTAAGATGAAATCTTTTCAATAATTTAGCCTTTGAGAGGTTAGACTACCATATAAAAACCAATTTAAATATGCTTACCATTATTTTAGCATCATAAATAAATTTTTAGATTATAATGAAAGAATTGAATAGTTTTAACTAAATACCTAGACTCGTATAAACAAAATGATATTTTAATTAAGCATAATAAAAATCTTGATGCACAAGACAAAACACAAAAATATGATAGTGTAATATGTTGTTCATGATATACTACAAAATAAAAGAAAGAGTAAAACACTTCAAAAACCAAATATCCTTAAAATAAACACATTTAATATTTAATTATAAATAAAAAATCTTTAACATTTGTAGTCTCGATAACTATAGTAACTACTTTCTCCTTAGTTTTATTTGAGGATATTAATAAACCGTTTCTAGAGAAATTAATGTAGACAGAAGCATAAAATAGAAGGAATATATAGAATTCATATGCAATAAACATAAATATTTATCCTAGAAATCCTTGGTGGGGGAAAAGCTAGTAGAAACTCAAAGACAAACCTCTTATTATTTTATATTATTATGCACTTTTAACAAAGAAATTACAATATATATAAATATCCCACAACACCAAACAACCCTAAACCACCAAGTGGTATTAAAATACAATGGGATGAAATAAGACTACCCAAAAAATAAGATCATGGTCTAAAACCACCCATACTTGCTAATTAAGGAGACTACCACAAAAATAAAACCAAGGGCTAAAGCCAACTATACTTGGTAATTAAAAATATTACCCCTAAAATAAGGCATCGGTTTAAAACCACCCATACTTGCTAATTAATAAGACTACCCCAAAAATAATATCCCTCAGCTTTTTTGTGTGCAAAAGATAGAACACATAAAAAAAAATCCCACTTATCAAATACTTTGTAGTGGAGCCTATACAAATCACAAATTCATCTACTTGGGGTAACTAAGCCCATTGTCTCCCTACAATAAGAAAATTTCTCCATACTCATAATATTAATTAATGAATCTGTAATATTTTCAGACTATCAATTTTCTCTAGTGACACCTTCTTGTATTTCATGGTATCTCTAATAAAATGGTATTGTACTGTAATATGCTTTATTTTAGAACGATAACCAAAGTTATTTACCATCTAGATTACACTTTTACTATCACAATTTATCCCTACAACTCCATGTGACAATACAATATAAACTTATAGTCTTTATAACCACAATGATTCCTCTTGATCATCTAGATTACTACTCCACAAAATAAGTGAAACACAAAACCATTTGTGGATCTTTAGTGACACTTTCTTGTCTCTCACTGCAACTCTAATAAAATGGTATTGTACTACAATATGCTTTGTCTTAGAGTTATAAGCAGAGTTATTTACCAGTTAGATTACACTTTAATTATCATAATTTATCCTTACAAATCCATGTGACAATCTAAGATAAACTCACAGTATTTATAACCATAATACTTCGTCTTGATTATCTAGCTTATTACTCCATAAAATAAGTGAAATACAAAACTAGTTTAAGATATTTAATGATCAATATCTCCATTGCAATACGCATCAACAAAGCCTTGTACATTCAATACCTTATTTGGTTTAGGCCTTGCTTAGTTGTAGATTGCATGATCTGCTATGCTACACAAGTATATAAAACTTTTATTTACAATAGTCCAATGTTCTTTTCCTAGTTTTCACATATATTCGATCAAAAATATCTCTATATGGAAAATGTTTCATGTGGTACATACCATGGCATACATCAAACTCATAACAACTATTGCATAAGGAATATGATGCATTTCCTATTCCCCTTATTCTATATTTGGATATTTTCTACAAATAGATTTTCACCCAAAGTAATAGGAGTCTTGATTGTTTTACAATCATGCATATTAAATCTCTTTAATATTGTATCGATATATTATTTGTATTAAACCAAAGTATCTTATTTGACCAATTCCTCTTAATTTGCATGTTCAAGATGAAATTTGTAGGACCAAGATCCTTCATATTAAATTGATATGACAATTGGTACTTAAAATTTTGGATGATCTCACTATCATTTCCAATTAACAACATGCCATCAACATAATGCCACAATTATAATGTGATCACCAACCTATTTGATGTCCATATAATAATCAACTTTACTTCATTAAAAACCAAGTCCTAATACATAGCTCTCAAACATTTGATACCACATTCTAGATGATTGATCTACATTGTTCAAAGATTTCTTCAACCTGCATATCATGTCTTGCTTTCCTTTTAGTATAAAACCTTCTACTTGAGACATATAGATTTATTATTTCTATATTTCCATGTAGGAATGTTATCTTCACATCCATTTCCTCTAATTATAGGTCTAATGATAATATACAAAATAAATCTAATAGAAGTTAGTTTATCAATAGGGGAGAAAACCTCACCAAAATAAATTCCCTTCATCTAAAAATATCCATTTACTACCAAACAAACTTTTTACTTCTCGATTTTTCCTTCTACAATAAACTTCTTCGTAAATATCCATTTTTTACCAATTTATTTTCTTCTAGTATGCAATTTCACCAAATCCCATGTCTCATTTTCGTCTAAAGATTTAATTTCATCTACCATGGCCTTCTAAAATTTATCATCCTTTGTGTTAAGTACCTCACTAATAGTTTTGGGATTATCATTTGTAATAGATAAAACAAAAGTGGAATGAAGATAAGATGAATTGTACCTTTTTGGTTTCTTTCTTTCTTGAATTGATCTTCTATTGAATCAGATTTTTCATCCATAAACTTAAATTACACACTTTATGGTTGTTCCTTTTCTAGTTGTTCTTCCTACTTGGGAGTAATTTTAAATTATTTGAAGATTACATCATGGCTATAAATAATTGTCCTAGTTAATGAATTCCAAATTTTGTACCCTTTTATACCATCTTTATAACCAATAAAAATATACTTTTTTCTTTATTATCTAACTTATTCCTTTCCTTTGAAACATGCACATAAGCATCACAACAAAAAATTCTAATGTGTATAAGAGCATTTCTTACCAATATATGCCTTATACAAAGTTCTATCAACCAATGTTGATGTAGGTGATTGATTTACTTGGTAACATATAGTGTCCACAACTAGTTCCCATAATTCTTGTGTTATCCCTACAACATTGAGCATACTCCTTGACTTTTACATCAATATCTTCTTAATTCTTTATACAACTCCACTTTTTTGAGGAGTGTATGGACTCATATTTTACCTTGTTATTTTGTACTCCTTATAAAAATCCTCAAATTAATTGTTGTAAAAATATTCTCCATTATTTATCCACAACACATTTATATTTTTCTTAGTATAATTTTCTACAAGAGCAAATTTCTAAAATGCCTTCAACCATACCTTTAGTATGCAAATATAGAAGGCCATTTTTACTGATATATCCCATTATTTGATGCCAAAGTATTATCTTCTCTATAGGAAGAGTAGAATTTCTTTTTATTTTTTTAGGAACAACATAATTATTACACCCATTAGTC
>JAQPPZ010003243.1:0-107338 GCA_028583015.1 Wollemia nobilis | reverse complement strand
GTGAAATCAACATTTTAATTCGAACTCGGATGGATATGGGATATTTTCTGAAGCTAATTCCAAATCATTCTTTAAGAGCACCCAAACCAATGATTCTAATGATGATCCCAATGATTCCAATGTCAATGATTTCTTTTTGAATGCTCTCCTCCCCTATTTTAAGAAGGGCCTTTTGAGGTGAGGCTCTCCCATTTAAAAGTAAGAGGGCCTTTCCATAGGAACAAATTCCAATGATTCCAATCCCAACTAATCTATACCATGATTTGGTCAAGGTTTCAACTTTAGGGTAGGAGGGAAAAAACATGTTGAAACAACACGAGTGATGAATCGATTGGTAGTACCTAAGTGATTCAAGGGTTCGATTGTAGAAAAGGTGAATCCTTAAAATTGAGCTTATATAAGGTCTTCCTTTAGATCATAGAGGCCTTGAATCGCCTAAAAAACCCTCTTCTCCCCTCTATTACTAAAGTAAAGCTCATTCATATTATCGCTTTTGTCAATCAATATAGCGACTTTAGGTGATCTACTTGTGATCAATGCCTGTGCATAGCCATGGAATGTATGCATGGGAGCCCGAGACCCTGCACTCCAAGGTATGGCAATTATAGATGTTTCATGTCATCTATACCTTTTTCTTAGCCTATAATAAAAAATGGGAGGACCCTCTATTTTAAAAGGCCCTTTTAAACATGGGGAGCATCTCGTTATAAATATCAATTATACCTCCAACAATGAATAGATAGGTCGAGTCCATCATATGATACCACACAATATTGCTCTAGTAACATGACCGATTACTATCCATTCAAACGATACCTTATCCATTCAATCTATTGAGTAGGATTCTTCTTCATCTTCCCTTAAAGAGTCGCCTTCACATGGAGCCATATTCACTTATCCCTCGGCTCGTACCAACTCTTAAGGGTATGAGTGGACGCTTTGGATAGTTGGTATTCAAACTTCTCCTCTATTTTGAACCATTTACAACTTTTAAAATATGGACAGGTCGATTTGTTTATAATAGAGCCTCTCGCTATCTTAAGATGTTGAACCAACTACAGAAGGGAGAAGACATCGCTAGGGAAGGTAGTTCATCACTATTTATACTATCAATAAGGAGATATATCTTACCATCAATGGGAAGAGTGACCTGTACGGTTCTAGGATCGATTATTTATTCATGTGAATGGTGCTCAAAATAACTCACAAAAGTGTATTTCAAGCTTTGAATCCTATTTTAAAAGTAATTTTGAGATTCCTTGAAGAGATCCCTTTTAAAATTGGTTCTTTATTCATGCGATGCAACTGAGCTTTTGAGGAATAGCTACACCTTATGGATTCATACCATGCACCTTTCAAAATAGAGGGATCAAGCTCTTAAAATTGGAAGAGATCTTCAAGTATTGGAATACTATTTGGGGCTATTCCTCTTCCTTATGTGGCAGTTAGAGCTAAAAGATGAATGAAATAATCTCTTGGAGGTATTGGAATGAAATGACTGGTCAGGTGGTCAAGATCATTTATCGTCGGCTGCCTCTGGGTCGAGGGTCCCAACACCTTAAGAGGTAGATAACTCGTGGGGAAAAGGAAGAATGCCCATGTCGAGCCCCCTAATTTTTAAGACAAAAAGCCCCCCACTTTTTAAAATCTAACAAAAAGTTTTATTTTGATGAAACCATAGAGATCGATTGATTCTTTGTTGGGGTGCACATCATAAATAGTTGTTGCGGGATGGGCAAGAACCCCTTCAAAGTTTATAAGCTTCTTGGTGATAACGAGTTTAAAACAACTTATTCTTCCTTCTCTTGGGTGAGCTCGATGAGAGAGAAAATGTCTTCTTTCTCTTAAAGGGGGGGTCAACTTCTTTCTCTTAAAGGTGGGGGTTGACTTATTTCTCTTAAAGGTGGGGAAAGGGGTGCGGCAAGAGACTTGACTGAGTTAGGAACTCGACCTTAAAATGTTAGAGACTCGACCACTTTTAGATAAGTTCACCAATTCCATAGTCTATAATAGCTAGTTGTTGTTCAACGAGCTAATTCTCATATCTAAGTGAGCTTTTTAAAGGGGGTTTTCATATAAAACAATAGAACTAAGAGGTTAGCCAAGAGGTTTATTCTTGCCTACAATCACACACCTAGCTTTAGAATCTTCTACCATTTTAAAGAGTCATTGCTCATTTCTTACCCTTTTAAATGGTGGGGGAGAGGAGAGCTTTTGAACCTTATAATAAATCATCAGTGATGCCTCTTTGAAGTTCTCTCGTCTCTAGGTAGATTTAGTTGGTGAGCTCTTTCCATGCCCTTTAAGCATAGTATCGATGAAAGGCTAAGTTGATCAACGAGTTTAAAAGTTTATAAGCTTCTTGGTGATAACGAGTTTAAAACAACTTATTCTTCCTTCTCTTGGGTGAGCTCGATGAGAGAGAAAATGTCTTCTTTCTTTTAAAGGGGGGGTCAACTTATTTCTCTTAAAGGTGGGGGTTGACTTATTTCTCTTAAAGGTGGGGAAAGGGGTGCGACAAGAGACTTGACTGAGTTAGGAACTCGACCTTAAAATGTTAGAGACTCGACCACTTTTAGATAAGTTCACCAATTCCATAGTCTATAATAGCTAGTTGTTGTTCAACCAGTTAATTCTCATATCTAAGTGAGCTTTTTAAAGGGGATTTTCATATAAAACAATAGAACTAAGAGGTTAGCCAAGAGGTTTATTCTAGCCTACAATCACACACCTAGCTCTAGAATCTTCTACCCTTTTTAAGAGTCATTGCTCATTTCTTACCCTTTTAAATGGTGGGGGAGAGGGAGAGCTTTTGAACCTTATAATAAATCATCGGTGATGCCTCTTTGAAGTTCTCTCGTCTCTAGGTAGATTTAGTTGGTGAGCTCTTTCCATGCCCTCTAAGCATAGTATCGATGAAAGGCTAAGTTGATCAACGAGTTTAAAAGTTTATAAGCTTCTTGGTGATAACGAGTTTAAAACAACTTATTCTTCCTTCTCTTGGGTGAGCTCGATGAGAGAGAAAATGTCTTCTTTCTTGTCTTCTTTCTTTTAAAGGGGGGGTCAACTTCTTTCTCTTAAAGGTGGGGGTTGACTTATTTCTCTTAAAGGTGGGGAAAGGGGTGCGGCAAGAGACTTGACTGAGTTAGGAACTCGACCTTAAAATGTTAGAGACTCGACCACTTTTAGATAAGTTCACCAATTCCATAGTCTATAATAGCTAGTTGTTGTTCAACGAGCTAATTCTCATATCTAAGTGAGCTTTTTAAAGGGGATTTTCATATAAAACAATAGAACCAAGAGGTTAGCCAAGAGGTTTATTCTAGCCTACAATCACACACCTAGCTCTAGAATCTTCTACCCTTTTAAAGAGTCATTGCTCATTTCTTACCCTTTTAAATGGTGGGGGAGAGGGAGAGCTTTTGAACCTTATAATAAATCATCAGTGATGCCTCTTTGAAGTTCTCTTGTCTCTAGGTAGATTTAGTTGGTGAGCTCTTTCCATGCCCTCTAAGCATAGTATCGATGAAAGGCTAAGTTGATCAACGAGTTTAAAAGTTTATAAGCTTCTTGGTGATAACGAGTTTAAAACAACTTATTCTTCCTTCTCTTGGGTGAGCTCGATGAGAGAGAAAATGTCTTCTTTCTTGTCTTCTTTCTCTTAAAGGGGGGGTCAACTTCTTTCTCTTAAAGGTGGGGGTTGACTTATTTCTCTTAAAGGTGGGGAAAGAGGTGTGGCAAAAGACTTGACTGAGTTAGGAACTCGACCTTAAAATTTTAGAGACTCGACCACTTTTAGATAAGTTCACCAATTCCATAGTCTATAGTAGCTAGTTGTTGTTCAACGAGCTAATTCTCATATCTAAGTGAGCTTTTTAAAGGGGGTTTTCATATAAAACAATAAAACTAAGAGGTTAGCCAAGAGGTTTATTCTAGCCTACAATTACACACCTAGCTCTAGAATCTTCTACCCTTTTAAAGAGTCATTGCCCATTTCATACCCTTTTAAATGGTGGGGGAGAGGAGAGCTTTTGAACCTTATAATAAATCATCAGTGATGCCTCTTTGAAGTTCTCTCATCTTTAGGTAGATGTAGTTGGTGAGCTCTTTCCATGCCCTCTAAGCATAATATCGATGAAAGGCTAAGTTGATCAACAAGTTAGCTAGTCAATGAATGTCGAACCCTCTTCCCTCTCTTTTCAAAGCCAGATATAAAGTGTTGCCACTTTGATATTAATATGGAGAATCTCTTAACCAACCATAAGAGTGAGGGCCCTATCATTATTGAGATATGCATCGAGATATAGAACATTGCTCTGTTATAATAACAAGGGTGCCCTACCCTTTTTAAAACAGAGAGGTATTGACCCCTCTCTATTTTAGATAAAGAGAATTCTATAGTATTTTTTAAGAAATTCAAGCTCTAAGCCCTATTTTGCCTTTAAAACATGGGGTTTAAATGGTGGGGGAGAGCCCTTTTAAACCCTAAGGTTGCTTGAAATAAAATAGAGGTCCAATCGATAGGCCAAGAGGGTTTTAATGTATGTAATAGACTTTGATAGAGGATACCATGCACTCAACTTGAATGGGTCCACCTTTCTGCTAGAAACAAACGAAGGAGAGTAGGTGCACCGACCACCCATTATTTCTTTCTCTTGCTCGAAGTAACTCAACCTCATTTTGTCCTCGGTATGGTTATTCTAAAACGATTCAATATTGATTTAATTTGAAACTAGAGGAACCCTCCCATTATTAAGGTTATTTTCTTCCCATTAAATATTTATCACATTTGAATGAGCTCTTGATCTATAATGGTCAGGTTGTCTAGTTAAGCACTTATTAACGGTACCTTCATCACTATCCATTCCGTCTTGAGAGCTCGAGCTTTTTCTTATAGGGCATTTTTAAGGCTCTCTATTTTAAAAGGGCACTCAAACTCCAATGAATGATTAGGTCGACCCTTAATTTATTTAAAATCCTTGTCTTTACTAAAGGAGATCAACATCTTAAAGATCCATGCTCTCTCTCTGTTTTAAAAGGAAAAAAAACCCTCTCAATTGAAAAAGGGTTTGGTTATAGATAGAGGGCAAAAGTCATTTGTTTATTCTAAATACTTGTTTGAATGAAGAATTCTTTTGTAGGTTGTTAATTCATAGATAATATACTCACTCTTTTAAAGGCTTGTTGCTCCCTCAAAATAGAGGGCTTCAAAATATAGGTAAAACCCCTCCCCTCCCCCACCCCCACCATTTAAAAGGACATTTAAAAGGCAAAGGGTCGGGTCAGGTTTTTTTAAAACAAAACAAAACTTTTTCTTCTTTAGCTGACCTCGACAAATGACACCTTTAATAAGCAAGGGGTTTATCCTGTGTCAAAATGAATAAACGTTTGGTTCCCCTTAAGAGCTTAATAATAAGCGAGTGTGGCTTGGCTTATATAGAGAGGAGAGCAAACCTCTCCTGATAAAATGTCTTAAGAGCATACTCACTTCTAAAGCTTCCTTGGGTGAGATTTCAAGGTAAGCGAGTACATAAATAATTTTTCTTTTCAAGGTCGCTTTTTAAATTAATAAGTTGAGAAATAAAGGGTTTTACTTATTTAATCAATTGAGGGTTTCTCTCCTTCAAACTTGGCCCTCTCCCTTTTGAAGGTATCTTACGTTATTACAAATTTAATATGAATCAAGTTGTTTTCTCTGGGTCGAGCTCTCCCTCTTAAGCTTTAAAAAGGGATTTTAAAATAAAAGGTCAATATTCTCTGTTTTAAAAGGGCTCTTAAAAGGGGACCTTTTAAATTAAGTTCTTTCATTTAATAGTTGTTTTTTAAGACCCTCAACTCGTTCTAAGAATATAGAGCTTGGATTTAGAGGGTCAAGTGCCCCTTTCAAAATAAAGAGCAGCCCTGGCAGTCTAACACAACCAATTGATTACGGGTGGGAAACCTCTCTATTTTAAGGTTAGCCAATTGTAAAATGGTCCTAGAACTTTTTAACGGAAGAAGGGTTACTCTCTTGATTCCATGTAAAAATTCTGATCACCACATCTTGGGGTTGAAGAGGAAAGGAATATCAGGTTCCTACATCCAGCTTAAAGTTTTCAAGTTGTTGTGGAAGAGAATAGGATAATTCATTACCAAGAGAGTTGCGCCTTGACAAGGCATACGACAGAGAAGGGTTCAAAATTGCAACCATTAGGAGAGGCCCTTTTTAAAAATATCCCACCAATCAAGCTATATCATGGCATAGCTCTTGGGAAATATTGTCTATTCTATATGGCCAATTCCCTAATTTTTACACAAGTATACATAGTGTCTCCCCATTCCTTGTTGGTCTCGTAGAGTGATGAAATCGCCCAACTCCCCGCTTGTCTCATCATTGGTTCCCTCTTATATAAGGTTCACATTTAAGGTTCTTCCCAAATGAGCAGGAGGCTCTGGTCACTTCAGAATTTTAAGGGATGCGGAGAGGTGGGCCTTGATAAAATGGCTATCCATGTTGAGTCTATCTCTTGAATCTCTGTCTCTTTCAACTAGGTAGTTGCATTCCCATGTCTATGTCGTATTGCAGCTTGGACGAGTCCCTTAGTATGATTATGAGGATTGAGTCTTTTTGGAATGTGTAAGAGTAAAGAATGTAGAGCTCTTTCATCTAGAGCGTGATCATATGATAAAAGGATAGAAATATGACACACAATATTCGCTTCCATTTGATAAAAAACCTGACGCCTCATTCATCAAATGAGGCATCTATCCCTCAACCCTCGAACTAGTGGAATTTATCATTTTTGTCAGTACCATTCAAAGCCATCATAGGAAAGAAAAAACATGTTTTATGAAGGAATAAAAATGGTTTCGATGAGTGCAAGATTCGAACCTCTGAGAAAGAAGGATTGGAAAATGGAAAACCTCTCTTAATAAAGCCTAGGGAATGACATAAAGCATTATGAAAAGGGAGCATTTGGAACACTTGTAGGATCTGGATCATCAGTAACTACATCACGATCACAGAGGTTGGAATCTTCAACTCAATAATCTTAATCTTCATCTCTCTAATCCACATCATAATCTCTCTCTTGATCATAAGAATCCTAATCTTGATCTCTGAACTTTGAATTTGGCTCTCGATCTAACTCTTTAATTGGTTTAAGGTAAGCAATTGGGTCTCGCTAAAGAATATCAAAATCTTCCTATCGATCATGAAATATAGGATTTGGATAACGAAGGTATGAATCGCGATCATCAGGAGGAACTGAATCTTGATCTCATCCTATAATTGTGCTTGGGTCATCTAAAGCTAGTTGTGATGTTGCTAGTAAAATAGGTGTTGTTGGATCATTGGTATTAGAAGTTGGTGCTAGTAATGGATAAGTTGCTACTAGATCTGCCAATATAGAGGTAAGGTTTGTATGATATAAAACAAATGGATCTGCTTCTATTGTATGTGCCCTTGACTCTACTTTTGCTTCTTTGATTGCTTCAAAGACTTCTTGTGGTGAATGAACATCAACCATTGTTTTCACCTATGCTTCTATTTACTACTCAGATGCTTCCTTTTCTTCTTGATCTCGATCTTTATCTTTATATGCATCTAGATCTTTATCTAGAACTGGAAGGGATGTTGCTGGACAAGGCGGTGCTAGTGAAAGACCTAGTAAAATACCAAAGCCTGGTGGTGCATAAAGTGCATGAAGTTAAAACAGAGGCATATGTGAAAAATCTCGAAACACATTATTGATGTGCATAATGTTTCAGATGTGCTAAATTATGATATGTGCCCTCATGGCCCTTATGGGTGATGCCTTTGCATCTACTTTTTTAAGGGTGATACCTTTTATGCTTTTGGTGGAAATGCAATATGATCTACTACTATAATATAGGTGGATCGACTACTTACAATAGATATGTCTATGGATATGCTAGTTAAATGGGTACTGCAACCCTAGCTACTGGCTTTCCAACAATGGGCTCTCGATCTCAATATTTATTTGATAACATAAATACCACACTACCCCACCCAGATGGTGACCATTGCATCACTATAGATACTAGATACCACAATAAGGGTGACAACATTATTAGTAAGGCTAGTAATTTATGCATCGTATAATGATACAAGCACTCCCTCTTGAATCAAAAGACATCAAAATGACTGCATCAACGACTTCATCGAATGTATTAACCATAAAGAATCAAGAGTGGAATCAACAACATAATCAAACTCGTAAGCAACATAATCGACTGTAGAATCAATAGGATCATATGCCTTTGTTGCTCCTGCTATTGATCACTTAAATGGGTTATTTCAATATGCAACGAGCTATCAAATTGCTACTCCTAAAATTGCTCTTAGGTATGGAACTGCTTGCTTTGGCACTGTAACTGGATCATCTAGATCAGTTAGTTAAACAATCGTTGATGTTGGATCTTTAACAGAATCTACAACACAATTAACAGGATAAAATTTTAGCCACGGGGACTAATTGCCCTTGTTAATTGTTTCTCCTCCTAATTCATCTAGGATGTGTGCGTGAGGCACTAGATGCATGCACATGTCTAGGTATACACTCTAGCCCAGGAGCATGAAAGAGCTTGATTTGAGTACCCTATAACAGATCTGATTTTGCTCTTTGCTCCAGATATAGATCTCCTCATGAGTCATCAACTTGAGATCAATGATCTTCCTTTTGATTTGTCTAGGATGCGTGCTTGGGACACTGAATGCATGCACAATTTTAGAGGTGCTGCCTATTTCGAATCTCAAAGATGTCCAAATTAGGTACTTCTCATTACCCTATACTTATTCCACTTGTCTACACTACCAATTTGTAGTTCTGACACCCTTTAAAAAACCTAAAATGGAAGTTCTTGTCCTACCTTATAGCTAGCTAGATCTAGTGGTAACTTATTTGTTCCTGGCTATTTAGATCAATTAAAACCATAGTTGCTAGTCTCTTACATTAGCCTACATCTATTTCTCACTCTCTCCTTGTTTTAGTATCAAACCCTAAGTTGGTTACCTACAAATCTGAATAAACCCCCAAGTCTCTTATCTATTGATGGTGAATGCTTGAAAGCTAGTCTAGAAACTTTGATAGGGAAACTGATAAGATCCTTTAGGTTTTATTTCCATGCATACAAATATACTCCAACATCCTCTGCTTTATTGCTCTTTCAAACTTCAATCAATTCACCATCAAGAATAAATTTAAAAGTTCATCATGTCTTTCAATTTTAAAGAATAAATTTAAAAGTTTTGCATGTTGTTGTGACTTTTCGACATCATCAAGGCCTTGTAGATTATGAAACAAAGTTGTCCATGATTTCAAATCCTTGTCCTCGGACTTGGGTACATAACATTCATCATCTATTTCTTCGTACTTGCACCATAAGCGGGAAAGGAATTAATGTAAATAAAGGGGCTTCATGCTTACTAAAGATCGAGTGCTATCTCTCTCGACAACCAACATGCGTGCAAGAGCCAAACTTTTCGAAAATCCTGGGATCCCAACAAGCGGTATTAGTGAATGCATTTGGGATATCCCGTTGGTCAGGGACTTTGGACACCTGAATCTTGTTCTTTTAAACATTCACAATGTTTTGATTATTTTACTGCTCTGTTCTAAAAGCAAAGCCCCTCTGTTTAAAAAGCCTAAATTCAAGGCTTCATAATATTTAATGATGATATCTCTTTTAGATATACAATTTCTAACCAAGTTTACCTTTTAAAATAGAGAGGGAGTGGACATGTACGAGCTTTTTCCCTGATAGAAGTAGCTTTTTCAATGAGGGTGATTAGTTGTTATACTCTTTAATAATGCATGCATCAAATCCACTATCTGTAATTATCACACAACAATCTACATAGTTCAATGAAGCAACCTTTGCAGACCATTGAGAGTCGAATGATATGATATCATATTTGTAAAATGCATTTATCTCTTAACAATTTCGTAGTTTTCCCTACCATATATCCTCTACATTCGACTCCTGTGACCCCCTACTTCCACACAATCTACCCCTTCATAACCCTTGTGAATTACATATTCAGACCAAATATCTAGCAAAAAAAATGAATTTGATTTTTTTCTTTGTTACCTCACTTTTTAATTTTCTTCTCTCGCCTTTGTTTTGTCGTAGTCCAACTTCTCATAGTAGTAGGAAGAGAATTTTTTAACTCGTCAGAAATTGGTATGTATTTTTATGGATATCAACTTGAATATACCCCTTATTGATCTCAATATCCTCACTAGTGAGCCCTCTCTCAAGGATATCCCATCTACACCCAAGGAAGAGGGAGAAGAACACTTTCCAACAATATGGGGAACTAAAGCCTTTGTTGAGTAGGAACTCCAAGAAAATGAGGCTCTTCTTTGAGAAGCCCGATAGAGGGTAAAAAATGAAGCAATTAACATCAATTACCTCATCAAAAGAAAAAGATCCAATGCTGTATGTCCAATATGTCGAATGAACGATTGCATGTGCTTTTGAGGTTTTTCCATTAAAGTTGCCCTCACCTTGAGCATAGAAGAGAGCAATATCAGCACCCGCATTTCTTACTACTTCCTCAAGTTCCTTGATACGAATCATCTAAAATTTTGCTTTTTGACCTTCTTGTTTGGAAAACTCACATGTAGAGTTGCTTCAATTATTTAGTAGCATTATAACAAGGCTACTCATTCACATACTTGAGTAACCCCTTGCTTTAGAGCAAAGCTTCAATATTGATTTTTCGGTGGCATAGTTTGGACCACTCAAGAAGGGCAAATGATGATGCATGACTATTCTGCCAAAATACAAAACCGTAGGTGTAGTTGTGACCAAAAAAACACCACCAATGCAAAGATCTTGAAAAACCACGTGATTAAAAAAAGGGAGGTTCAAAATGCTTTTGTGTGCAAAAGATATCTCTCCTAGAAGTTTGGCACTAAAATAGGAAAAAGGCCACATCAGCACTTGCATCAACAACCACGTTTTGCATTGTGGTTCATGCTCAAAATGGTAAGTCATAACAAGCATCAATGCATGTGCCTGTTATCGCGAGTCACGCCACTTCAAGTATACGGACTTGCACATGTCGGTCGTACGTAGTTGCCATGTCATCAATCACCTGCAAAGGGGTACCACATCATCAAAGGGTGCCACGTCATCGAAGGATGAAGTAATGCCATGGCATCAAAATATTATCACGTTAAGGGAATTCAAACCAAGGACCTCCCATGCACCAAGTGTTATGTTGGGCTTGGTTAATCATCTTCCTAAGCTCTCTACTTGGGAGATGGAGCAATAAAATTAATGTTAAACTCATAAAAAGCATAAGAAACCCTACCTTTTGCCTTGTTGACACAAATATTGTTTCATGGTAATACAAGTGCGCATCCACACGCTTTGTTTGTCACACCAGACCAAATTATATTCCTTGGCATATTCCACATACATATTTCATATTTTCATTTTGAAGGGAAAAAGGTAAAATTTTCAAACGCAAATTTGAGGTACTTGGAGGAAAAACAAGCAAAACTGCTAAATTGGGCCCCCCTTGAAAGCATGCAAAGAATAAAAAAGTGTGGACAATTTGACCATATTTGTAAGGTTTGCCCTATAGAAGTTTTTTTTCAAACGCAACCAATCAGGTTATCCTCTTATAACTATGCAGCAAAAAAGTTGTCAGACCATTTTTGTAACTTTTTCAAGTGGCTTGAACGTCTTTGCTAAGCATAAAATCCTGTCCATAACTGCTCTGACATTAGGGGTGTGTCTGAAGATATTCAACCTCTTATTTTCTTTTTTCTTGAGAGCCAAGCAATCTATCCTCTCATTTGTGTTGCTAATAGACACAAGAAGTTGAAAGAGAAAAGGAAATGGATATTTTGAAAACATCCAAAAAAGATAAAAGGTTTTCAAGAAATCTCAAAAAAATCAATCCTAAAAAGGGGGAATCCATCGCATGCCAATTAGAGGAACAAAGGGACCTATCGATGAATGTTTCTTCTACAGTAAACATATTAATCCCAATGAGATCCTCACGATCAAAGTCTATCTAGGGTTTTTAAGAGAAAACCCTTCTTCCAATTTTATCCTCAACTTTCAAAAAATTCTTGTTAGCTACTCCAATCATATCTGCCCTTGGGAGGAGTTGTAGAAGATATATTGTCAACAAAATAAATTGAGTAATAGAGATTCACAACCACTCTGATACCAAGTTAGATTTCACAACAATTTCTAGAAACGAATGGAATCATAACATAACCTAATATTGCTTAAAAAGAATACATGCAAAGTGAAGAAAACAAAATATATGGGGGTGTCCGTGGACACCAAATAATCTCACTATGAAATGAATATAATTACACTGCAACCAATAGCTAAAATGGTTGGTATGATGGAATATTTATACCCAAATACAAGTTACCTTCAAGTCAAGGTTGTGAGATCGACCTTCAAGAATAAAATATTAAAAAAATTCAAGGTTTACATGGGCCCAAGGGCTAATATGAACAATAAAAATACTAAATTCGACCATAGCCTCAAGAGAAGCTTAACCACCACATATTCCAACGGGTTCCACTCTACTAATGGCATGGTTGGTTTTTCTAAGACATATTTTATCTTTGTTATCATAGTATCACAAACTACTCTATGCTTGGTCGTTTTATGATCCATTCCATCACAACACAATGAATTTGGTCTTCTTCATCATTGTCTAAGTCTGGGAATCAAACATGCAAGTGCAGTATTTATTGGACTAGGTAATCCACTTCTTTCTTTTCCTCAATTGCTAGTCCATGATACGTCCTCAAGCCTGATTCCCCAAAAGAGGCCTCTTGTTTGAACACCATGAAAGTTGCTCTTCATTTGTCTCCCCATTATTTTTGGTGTCTAATTCCTTCTTGTCCACGTCTTTGGAATGACGACACTATCCTTCTTGGATGGTAATCCCCTCAAAGGATCCAAAGGATTGACTAAACATATTAAGCAATCCATTTCAACTTGAATCTCTTGGCTTGTTATCAATAAGATTCACTTGCACACAAACTTTATACAACTTCAACTTCAATCTATTCACCACATTGTGGCATGGTATTTTATCCAAACATTTTAGACAAATTGAGCCATTATCCATGACCTCATCACCTAGGAAGTTGCCAACGCATAACGCCTTCAACATCCCTAGCCAAAGATGAAAGGTCCACACTCACCAACCAACTCTTCAACTTGATCATGTACTTGTCCCTTTTTGAAGGTGATGTAGTCTTTTTCCCAATAGATATCTGCTTTTGTCATGTGCAACACACCGCAACCTAGTAATTTGTCATACGCACCTTTTTCTAACATGATAACAACAAAAATTTAACATGGATATATATTCTACAATGGTGACCTTCTATCTATTCAACATGTGCTTCATCTTTATCCTGTAATGATCTACTCTCAACAATCTAAAATATGGGGCCATAAGGTCAATGCACCAAATCCCTGTCACGATATCTCTAGAAGCATGTTTAAACCTACTTCCTAACCTATATCCATGTGCAGCAACATAGGCTACTTCCTAACACTAAAAATCAATATGGCCTGCTTGGTAAATTGGTATTTTGCTCCTATCCTCAATTTCTACACTAGTCATTCCCTCTCCTAACTTGCACACTAGCTCTTGCAGTTGCATGCAAGTATGGTACTGGGCAAAACAATGTTGTCACTCTAACAAGTATGCTCGACTCTAGCAATTGTGTAGCCAACCATTTGTAAAATTGATGATTCCTCCATTTGACTTACAATGCATTCTCTTCCCTAGTCACTCTTTGCATTTTGGTCTTTTGTCATTTCCTCTTCAACATGTACTCGAGCCTCTTGCAATCTCTTTCTCTCCTTGTTTGGTTCAAAATATTCGATCTTCTTCCTTGGTTGTGCCTAAGTCATGGCAACAACTTGCTTTGTCCCCACACTCATTTCTTCAATGTCAAGCAAGTTGACATTTTGACAACCCCCAAGTTGCTTTTGGTAGTTCTCTTCCCCACGAATTGCATGGCTAGCATCACTGGCACAATATTTGCTTGTTGGTGCTTGTGATATTTTTGCAATTGCACGTAAAATTTACCATTCCTAGCATATCTCACCTTGAAAAATTGGCCTCTTGGCTATGTCATACTAAATGTGGTTGTCCACATTCTTTACACCCAATTTGTTAAATGTTTTGACTTCTAGATCTTCTCCCTTGATCCTTATTTCAGTATTTGTCGCTTGTTGCACCACCCCCACTTGCGAGGTACTTTATTTCTCCTAGGCTACCTTTTAGAGTTCCAAGGTTTGATATTTCTTACACTTCATGCTGAATGGACATTTTGACATCAAATGTCCATGTACCTCACATTTATTACAAAAAGTGTGTTTTGGGCAATTGGCATTGGTGTATCCTTTTGTCTAGCACTCCAAACACCAAATGTCATGTTGATCTTTTGTTTTCGCATCTTTCACATTTTGCATCATGTGCAAGAAGTGTCCTTAGTACTTCAATGGACACGCTATTATTTTTTTCTCCATCATTGTCGAAGCTATTATCTTTTTGGCTTGGACTACCTACTATCATTGTTGTCTTCATGTAGCTCTCCAAGTTTAGGGCTCATCCTCTTGGAGTGCACAAGCACGTTTTATCTGCATCTTATCAATGACTTCCTTCAGACAACATTATATAACTTGACATCCTCATCTTTCTTCCGTATTGTATTGAAGATCTTGCCAATGATTTTCATGTCGACGCACAAAAGTCCAAACTCCTCAAAATTTCCTTTGAGTTCATTCCATAATTTAAACAAAGCTTGTAAGGATGAATTCCAATCCATTGCTATGCCCGTAAGTGTAGTTGGGAATAATTGCATCCAAACCACTTTATTAGTTAATCCATTTGCCTTCCATATCATTACAAAAACACCAATATGATAAATGGGATCCTCTTTCTTGTTATCATGAAACCTAGCACATTTATGCTTACCTGCTCATCCTACAACCATTAGCAGTTGTGTTGGTCATGTGCTTGTTCTTGGTGTTACTGGTAGTGGGATTGTTTGTTGTCTCTGTTCATTGACTGAGAGCCCTTCTTCAAACACTTGATCAAAATTTATACACCTTCAATATCTACACTAATATTGCATGACCTTCTACATGAATATACAAACGTCAGCTTTGGTCGAGTGGTAATATTCCACCCAATCCCAACACTCTCCTCCATAGTTGTTTGTTACAAAATCTCGTTCTGTGCTACACTTCTATAAATGATTGGGTCACTCACACTCCTTGTTCACATGGGCAAATTACTTCTTCACAACCATCTATGCAAACTTCGTTTATGTATACATCTTCTTCAATGCGCTTTGTATTCATTGTCTGTCTTCAATCGACAACAACGTCTCACTCCAAGTTTGTTCTTCCCATTATACCCTTCTCTTCTCAGATAGCTTCTATTAAAGGATATTAGCCACACACGTTCAATTTCTAGTGATAGCTACCAGACTGTGGTGTTAGAGCGGATGGTGATAGATACCAAACCGTGGATATTCTTGGTTGCACATAGCAGATAGCAATTTCATACTGTTGAGAAGATGACTGTGCTCTGCACTTGTTTGCTTTAAGAATACACACAATGCTGATGGAAAAAGTTGTTGATGAATGTTGTAATAAAGATTTCAAATCATTGAGCATCAAAAAGAGGCAAATCAAATCCTAAAAATAAATTCTCATGAATATCATAGGCATAAACTTTGTGGTGTTTTGTATGAAATAGATGTATTTTTGATAGAACAAAATGTAAACTCAAGTCACAACTTATTTATATTAAGTTGACTATTAGTAGGCCCTTGAGTCAACTTGTTCCCAATATTTAGTGATAATCTTATGTCTCTCTTCCCTTAAATTTAGGTGATATGTAGTTATGCCATGTTGGATTGGTACAAGAAGACAAAAGCACTTGCTTTTGCAACTTTATTAGCATGTCTGAACTTTCTGTTGCATGTTTATTTCTCTTTGTAATAGTCAATGCAACCAGCACAAGTAAAAGTGAACAAAAAATCAGCAAATTGCCATATGGAAATTGCATGTAACTAACCGTGTCATGAAGAACACAGTCCCAATTCACCCTTAACATATACATGGTTTCTTCTACAAAGTGGTTCAAAGCAAGATCGAAAAATTGATGTCTCAAAATCATGTTAAAAACTAATACACTTAGCTATTTAAAAAAATAATAATAATACACTTGATAACAAAAAATAAAACCATCATAAACTATATTTTACCTTTTCTCATTTTGTGTTTGAATATAACAATTCTATTACATTTTCTATAGAAAACAAGTATCATAATAGAGGTAAAGGCATTGAAAATCATTTAAATGGGAAAGGACTGGATATTTAATTAATAGAATGCCGACCAAATATTTGAACAGAAAGGGAAAAAAATGGCCATGCTACAATAAGAAATGTTGCCCACCAAAATGTCAAAAAGCCTCCTCCAAGACCAAAATACAAGTAAACCTGTGCATCATGAAGCAGTAAGAAAATATTTCTAGCTCAAATATCATATAGGAAATATTTCAGGAGAGGAGTTTGCATAGTAAACAAGGTGCAAGATTTCAGGATCTTCTGCAAAAAATAGGAGCAAGATATTAGATTGTCTAAAAAACCCTAACACTTAAGAAGGTCAAGGCATCCCATATATTGAATTCCAATTGACCAAATATGGACAAAAAATGATTACAACATGCAAAGTTACCGTCAGCCTCTCCAAATGACAAGTAGTTTAGTATTGCTGAAAACAAAGGATACAAAAACTCTACTGGAAAAGCCATCTATAAAGTATTAATTAACTGCTCTTTTCTCCAAGGTCACAACCGATGAACAGGTCTGAACAGTTTCAATACGCTTTGTATTCATTGTCTGTCTTCAACCGAAAACAACATCTCACACCAAGTTTGTTCTTCCCATTGTACCCTTCTCTTCTCAACGAAAATGATAGCTTCTATCAAAGGACATTGACCACACACGTTCAATTTCTAGTGATAGCTACTAGACTGTGTTGTCAGAGCGGATGGTGATAGATACCACCGTGGATATTAATGATTGCACATGGCATATAGCAGTTTCATACTGTTGAGAATATGACTGTACTCTGCACTTGTTTGCTTTAAGAATACACACAATGCTGATGGAAAAAGTTGTTGATGAATGTTGTAATTAAGATTTCAAATCATGGAGCATCAAAAAGAGGTAAATCATATCCTGAACGAAATTCTCATGAATATCGTAGGCACAAACTTTGTGGTGTTTTGTATGAAATGGATGTATTTTTGTTAGAACAAAATGTAAACTCAAAAAATTGAGTTTTTTGTTGTTGAAATCATGTCCCCATCCATGAAGATGTAGAAGGCTTTTCAATTGACTGGTGCCTCGAGTTAAAATCTATAAAAAAATACCATTATGCAATGGAAGCTGTCAATTGATGAGGATGAAAAGGAACAAGAATCATCGAACAATTTTATTGTTCAAGGAATGTCATGTTGACCAGTATGTTGGAGAGTACTACACTATGAGAAATCAGAATAAAATAATTTTATGAGAAAATATGAGAATATCCTATATGTGGAAGTATATATCAATAAAGAATTGTATAAAAAGGCATACAACAATTGGTAGTATGTAACAATGACATGGCTCAAGAGACATAACCATGATTTCTGTTGTTGACATAACAATATTAGACAACATGTTTGGAAAGTTCAATGTGCATCTCTTGTGTGTAACATGATCACCTTGGTTGGAGTCAAACTCAGAGTGCATGCATGATGCGTGACATATATGTGATGGCAAAACTATGCCAAGAGAAGTCAATGAAATTTTTTTAATGATATATGAATGTGGGTAATGAAAGGATGTGAATATATGTGTCAAGGTCTCCTAGTGAGACCTTGTTGTTTGTCTAGTAGACACTTATTTATCAGAAAACAAGAATTCTTTAGATGCAGCTGATCTTACCCAAGATTTGTTATTCCAAATATTTTCTATCTCTAGATTCAAAAAGGCTTGGAAGACTACTTGAGGGGGATGGAAAAATAAACAAAACAAGTATACAAAAATAGGTATATCAAATAAAGCAAATAACTCAACAATAATCGAGCCACAACAAAAGCTTTTGACCGTAGAACATTTGATGAGATGTATGAGTTAGAAGGCTTTCAGGTGTGTGAAGAAATTAATTGAACCACAAATAAAGGCAAAGAATTACATACTAAAGTCACAACTTATTGATATTAAGTTGATAATCTTTAGTGATAATATTATCTCTTTTTCCTTTAATTTAAGTGATATGTAGTTTTGCCATGTTGGATTGGTACAAGAAGACAAAAGCACTTGCTTTTGCAACTTTATCAACATAAGTATTGATGAACTATATTTTACCTTTTATCATTTTGTGTTTAAATATAGCAGTTCTATTGCATTTTCTATAGAAAACAAGTATCATAATAGAGGTAAAGACGTTGAAAATCATTTAAATGGGAAACGACTAGGTACTTAATAGAATGTCGACCATATATTTGAACAGAAAGGGAAAAAAAGGGCCATGCTACAATAAGAAATGCCGCCCACAAAAATGTCAAAAAGCCTTTGCCAAGACCAAAATACAAGTAAACCTGTGTATCATGAAGCGGTAGGAAAATCTTTCTAGCTCAAATATCATATATGAAATAATTCAAGAGAGGAGTTTGTGTAGTAAACAAGGTGCAAGATTTCAGGTTCTTCTGCAAAAAATAGTAGCAAGATATTAGATTGTCAAAAAATATAAAATATACGGATAATCAGAGAACATTCATTCAACCATCTAGTTGTGTGCGCTTGAAAGCATATTTGTGTTGTGCATGTAATTGCATGTGACTGATCGAACTTATTTCTGCTGTAAATGAGTGTACATTGATGTCTGTACAGAATGAAAATGATATACTACAGTTTCATTCCATTTCAGTTTTGAATATTTCTTTCTCGTACATTGTGAATGTTGTGTATTGCTGATTTTTTTTGTCATTCATTACTCTATGTTCCTTCAATCATGGAATCCCATTGTTGTGCTACAATCGGTGCCCAAACAGTCACTTTACGTGTAGACGTCATCCTAGCTAACTGCCAAGCAATCATTGCAACTACAAAGCACTGAAGATATTTCAAATTAGGGGTTTGAGAGCATCCAAAAGTAATTTCCTTTGCCAGAACAATTTTCTTTCATCCACAAATAGTCATCTGGATTGGTAGGATCATCCATTACCTTGCTCAGGCCATTGTCTAAAAGAAGACCATCCACAAAGGTGTCATCCACATTAGCTTCCAAAACGTTGACAATAGGGACAATTTGGATGAACAAGACTGACAATTTCGAGGAATCGTTGCCTGAGTTTTTTTGGTCATTGCTCCAAGACCTGTTGGGATGCTGCTACTCAACCCCACCTTGCATCACAACAGAGAACACACTAAGGCAAAGTGGTAGCAGGCATTTCCCATCATTTTGGTGACTGCAGAACAATAGTGTGCTACCTGGGAATTGTCGATTCTTGTTTTACAAAGATGTGTCGACTAAGAAACAAAAGGAGCATGATAAAGTGTTTCAAGTAGTTGATAAGTGGCTCTAACCCACATATTATTTATAGTTGGTCTGTTGGAGAGGTTGCTGACAATTCTAAATGAGGGCGAAAATATAGGCAAATAAGTTTGTCCATGATTGCATTAACGGATGTACAAGTTGGCGCATATACATCCACATAATCATGAACATCATAGGCACATGAAATATGGAATAAGTTGTATGTAGTCATATGACTTGATATATAATATATCTTGTGTTGCAATTTTAAATGTGATTGAAAACATATCATGTTATATATCGTGGTATATTTTTTATGTTTATATTTGTGTAGTTAGGTGGTTATGGCAATTGCCAACTGCCTCTTGGTCCTTGTGATACCTATATGTACACCAATCTACCTTGGACAAGATAGATAATTGCATGTGGTCAATAGAAGCAAGTAATTGGTTCTCAGATGATGGTTGAGGACAACTCATCCTTTCTATGTTGTACTCAAGCAGACCATGATGTATTGTAGTGGTATATTTATGTGTGTATCCACGACTTCCTCTCACTGTGGGTATTTATTCATATAATGGAATTGTATTGTAGAGTTTTACATTGTATATATATTTGTGTTACTTGAATACTCCTACACAATAAAGGTATACCTATAGAGTCATAACCCCTCCTTTCTACAACTTATTAAATAACATTGTAATAGGTTATTATAGAGTCAAATTTTCTTGTGTGCAAATAGAAGCCGACAAAAGACTAAGCTTTTAAACCAAAGAATGGTCTCCCTGAACCTATGGAGATGAATCAGAGCTCTAACCCCTATGAATCTCCCAAAATGACACCAGATAATATGTATAAATAAGACTTTGAAGAAGCATGAAAACAACTTCAGGAGGTTGTCGTTGATTAATGTTGCAGCTTTTACAAGCAGTGGGCGGAACAAAACAATAAGGCAACTTACATAGGTGTTGGGAGTACAAAAATGGCGACAAGTAAACATTCTATCTAGATGTATTAAAAGTAGTGGAGGATTAAAAAGCGATAACCGATGCAAGATGAAATTTCTGACATTGACAGTTCTATGAAACTTTATCTCTTGGTAAATGATCTATCGCTGAATAATTCTTTGCAATATGCTTCTATCATTCTAATCCACATTATTGGGGGTTATATATAAGAATCATCAGTTTCTATTTACACAAGCTAGTAGGGCTACTGGACCTAACTAATGATCATAAGTCTTACTATTTACATTTTCGCGGAGTAATATTGAGACATTGAAAGGGTTAACTTAGCTTCAAATGAAGGTACCAAACACGCATTTGTTGAAACAACAATAAAGATTAACATTAATTAATATTATTAGTAAGCAGTAACATGTCAATAATACAAAGCCTACCTGTTCAAATATTATCTGTCAGCCAACGTGCAGCTGAGCAAAATCATCACACTCACAGGATAATGGAAAAAATATGAATGTCCCATTACAGGTATACATAGAAGAGCATGTTTATCATCAAATACTCGTTAAGTTTCCTAGAAGCCGACAGATTCCATCACATAACTTCATATTATCAACACTCACATGCTCAACTAGGACAAAAATGTCCTTCATCCCCAAAAATACTAATTGAAAATCTTGATATCTAGTTGCCATCAAGTAACTTAATTTTAGGTATAATGTCCTCGTTAAATGGAGATATGACCATTCTTAGATTTGCAAAGGCTCAATCACCAATGGACAGCATAAAGCATGATGTAGTTAATTATCTTACTTCACGGGAACCTTTAGAAAGTTACAATCCTAAACCATATAACCAAAACATAATCTAGAAATCACTAAGGAGACATTCTCAAGTACCAATAAACTATAAAAGTCAGTAAAGGTAGGAAAGTATGATATTCTATAGTGACATTACACCATATCTTCATAATTATGCATGAATTATATTTTAATTTTGTGCTTATTTGTCAAGGGGATAGTTGGATATCATCAATTAATGCATAGCCGAAAGTCAACAATTGCAATTTTAGCACACAAATTTGCTGCTCATGCCTTAACAATGAACAACGTGCATCTCATTAACAAATGTGCATCTTATTGACAAATTTGCTGCAATTTTAACACACAAATTTGCATCTCATTAACAAATTTGCATTTTATTAAAAATTGGCAGAGACACAATACAAGGAGGAGAAGTACTCACCAGTGTTAAGGAAGAATAGAATGCTACAGATCCCCAGTGACTCATCCAATCCAATGCCTCCTACTTGTTTTAAGAAACAGAAGGCCAATTATGATTAGCCACAAACGATATTCTAAAGCTTAAACACAAACTAGTTTGTAATGTAATGATTTCTCAAAACATCTACTAACCAACTACCAAAGCAACTTGTAACAATGCACCTGTGCTCCTATTTTTGAAATAGACAACATTAAGAGATAAACAAAACATGTATCTTTGCCATCCTGGCTAAGCAACTGTCATGGTAGACTGGAAGCTATAGAGCCTCCTAGTACAACAATTTATTAACATTTTCTGAAAATATGCACTGGAAATAATCCAGAATTAATGCATCTCCTAAAGTGAAAGAAGAGAAAGACTTAACAGAATGAAACCAACCTCATCTGCTCTTACAATCATCTCAATGCAAGTATCATAAAATTTATCCTTGGAAAAGCACAAATAAAAGTGCCATGGTATTAGACTTTAGTTATGACTATGAAACAACCGATTCAGTGAATATGCTTCCCAAAACAAATGCACATTAAGGATAATGTTTCCCCCAAGAATTCATTACAGCCCATGAATATGGACAAAATACAATGAATTATACACCATTGCATTCAACACTATGAGGGTTTCTCAATAACATATCATAATCCTATGTTGAGAATATTCCTGTTGATGATGGTAATTGTCAACCTTATAAATTCTTTACTTATTTCTCTTTATTTAAGAAATATTTCAAAATAATGCCTAACAAAATTCTCACAGCATAATTCAAATTTATCTTTTAATATTTTGGAAATGTTAAGTCCCATGTCTTTCCCATCTACAGAATCAAAAACGAGGAAAGTTTATTTCCACAACATTTTGTTGAATAAATAAGTCTGCACCCTTCACCCCACATGAATGGAAAAATGCCTCAGTACCGTATCTCTGCAGGCGCAAAGATGTGAGAATTGTCCAAACCCAGCTTTGGACTCTCAATGCACTATCATATGTCCACAGGAATGTTCGATGAACATATCACTCCGTATTTTTGCCTTGATCCACCACATTCCCACATCATGCAAAGCCACTCACACTAATGGAAATCCTGTGACATGACTTGGCTAGTCTCCCAAGGCAGGTCCCACTATCAAACCCTCTTTGCATGCCATGTATCATTTGCCGCATAAAAACAATAAATGCCAAATACACCTAAATTTTCTCCAAAATCCATGCCATTAATGATGCATTTTCCTCTAGCGATGCCATTTTCTCTTCCTTTCCTGCAATCCCTCTATCTGAAGCAAAATCAATTCCCCGTGACTCCAAATTCAACTGTTCAAATATAAAATTAAGCAAAACCCATTCATGTTTCTTTCCTACATTTTACATGAGCGGCATCTGTTTTCGTATTCAATGGTAGGATTATCATGGACGACATTATAAAGAGTCAAGTATCAATTTGCAGCTCCACGTAAGCTTCTTCAAGCTCTCAATCCATTTCATTGCTTTCTCTCTGAAAAATGCTTTCTTATTTTTCTCCACATCAACGATTTCCATATGTGTTGTCATCCCATCCAAATCACTCCTACAGTCATGGTCCTCGATAAAAACACACTATCATCACATCGCCATTCATTTCACGAGCTTTCGGGTATGCATTTTCATCCTTTGATGGCACACTACTTGAATCTTACGGATCACCACTAGCTTACCACCACATACACTTTGACCTTGATCTTTGCTCTCATCCATATCCTATTAGGTGATCGACCCATGCTTCTTTGACCCAACGATTTTCCATGTTAATAGCAACTCACATCGGTGACCTCGCTCGCGACCACATCATCTGGGAATTCCTCATTACCAAAGCCTACCTCACACTCGTATGTTGATATATGCCTCGGTGCTAAGGTGGGACCGCATGCCTGCCGCATCTGATTATCCACGTCCGCACGTCGATTTTGGGGGTATAGCCTCATCAGGTGAATCACCCTTGTTGGACTAACGATTGCCCATCCGTCGGGTCTATGGCTAAATCCTACATGTATCACAAATCACCAAACTTAAAATTAATGATTAAATCCAATACTAAAAATAAAAGTGTTACAAAAGATAAAAGCAATAAAAAGGCCTTATTTCCATATATATATTATTATTTTTATTATTTTTTATTATTTTTATTTTGTTTTATTTATTTTATTTAATATATATATTTTAATTTATTAATTTTAGCCCTTTCATTCATTAATACGAATTCGATTTAATTTTAATTTTTGAATCAACTTAATTCAAAATGTTAAAACTAACCAAGACATTAAAAACATGAAAAAGGTTTAAAATTTATTAAAATCAACCACACTAGACCTTTGAGAGTGACCTAAAGGAGAATCCATGCAACAAACACCTACTGCAATCTTTTGGATAAGAACCCACAAAAACTATCACTCAAAACGAACCAAAAGCACAAAAAACAACATTTTAAAAGGGGGGTCCCCAAATATTGGGGCTAGTTGTGCAATGGCCACTACAGACCCCCAAAGCCAACTAATATATGGAGGAAACTACATGAATCCGGACTAACAATATTACTAGAATATACCAACAAAGGCCCAACCACTCTACTAGAGCACCTCAGGGAATTGGTATTTATATACCAAACACATAATATCATGGAACAAGATGTGGCCTTAAGGCTATTAGTGGCATCCTTCAACGGAGAGGTACTTAAGAAATATGATTCACTTCGTCCACATTCAATTATAAAATGGGATTAGTTGGATTCATTACTCATGAATGACTTCATCATAAAAAATGAAGAAAATATAGTTGAAGTAAAAAATGAGCCAACCCAAGAGAATGAAATTCCCCTTGCCTATCATGCTGAATAGAGTGGTTGACTAAATTTCCCTCAATTGGAAAATAGCCAACAACATTGGATCTATGATAATGAGATCCTCTCTGAGTAGTCAACTAAGAAAGAAATCAAGGCACACCAACTAATAGTTTTTGTCAATTGAGAAAAGGCCAAGAGCATAATCCCTAGAATAAACACACTTACAAAAAGACCCTTTCCCTTCACTATAAACACTTCTAAAGAGAAACATTGTAGAAATTTGTAACCTAAGATATGATATGGGAAATCCAATAGTACCTAATGAATCTAAAAAAAGTAATAAGAATCCAACTACCTCGCACAAGCCTATAGATATAAGAATAGGGCAAGCAGTAAAAGATGAGGTGCCGAGAACTATTGAATATGAGGATGACAAGGTCAATGACCCTAGGTTGGAGACGAATGGGATGATTCTGAGGGAAGAAGATCATAAGAAACAAATAGAAGCTAAAGAAGATTCTTCTTTGGTAGGGGTATTAAACAACGATCTTACCCAATACCTCCTTGTTATGATCCCATCCTATTTTTTTTTTGTAATTCTCATATGATTATGTAATGCCCCCCCTTACAACATGGGGATTACAACATGAGGACCTGTTTATAATGTTATTTTATAATACTTTATAATAGTATGTGGCAAGTGAGGCACCTAGACAAGTGGACCTATTTCATTTAACCATTATAAAAAATGTAACTGATGTTTGGTAGAAGATTTTAGCTCGAGTGACACTTTGCATGTAAGCCAACTCTTGAGCATTAGGTTAGGATTGCAAAAAGTGTATCTTTAAAAGACATGGGACTAACTATTTCTATTCTATTTCAGGAGCAAGAGAGTAGGGACTAGCTGTTAGAGTGGGCCCTCCTAGAGGATAGTATAATTCTCTTACCGCCTAATCTAATTTACTTTTAGTAATTAATTTCCATTAAAGCTATTCTAACACTATTTATTTCATTGATGCAGAAAATAAAATAAAGACTACAACAGTGAATAAATCATAACAGAGATACATGATACAATTACCAAACTCATGAAAGAAAATACTACTACTTTATTGATAGATTCAAATCCTCATGTGTACAATGCTCGATGATAGATGATACAATGAATTTTAGACATTCAATAGTAGATAATAACTAGCAGACCTTTTCAAAGGTCTTTTACATTGTATTTATAATGTCATTTAGATATTTTCAAAAAAAGTCTTCTATGTATGCTTTTTTGTCATCTCGAATACTCGAAGATTGGTTACTAAGTTTCATAACAAAAGTAATATAAATTTAGGACACACTAACAACTAACCTTGTACTTATTGTATTTGAAATTATCCAAGTGACAATTTCTAAACTAACATAATTGAAAGTCCTAAATTTAAATAAGTTGCTAACAAAGTAATGCAACTGTTTATCCTCTTTTCATGGGAAGAGACAAATAAAGCTTATATCCATATCTAAGCAACTTAATAAATTAACAACTTTATAACTTTTGATAACAAATCATATAATGAATTTAACAAATGCTAAGTCATGTATACAATGGCATTGTATCATCCAATTGTACTGATTGTAACACACGTAATAATACCATGCTATCATCATACGTGGAGTTCCAAAACATCAGGTGGTTTACTCAGTCAACACCCTTTCAGTTGGTGCTTTTCGTAACACCTTTCTATAACGACTTTCTATAACACCTTTCCATAGTCTATTTGCTACATGTGTTCTCAAGAGCTAAATTTATTTATGTTCAGTCTGCATTGTTGTGGCTACATTCGAAGCATACATGCAACATAACATTTTGAAAATAAAATAATTCTACATGGTTTGACATAAAATATTAAACATTTAAAACTCAATATCTCATGCATTAGTTTTATTGCAAATCACTTTTTTTGGTTTTATGTTTTATGTTTTATGTTTTTTATTTTTATTTTGTTTTTGGTTTTATCGCAAATCACATAAATAAAGTATAATAGTAATCAAAATGCATTCAGATTTATCAGGTTGGCATATAAAAACCAGAATATAACTTGTAAAATATCATCATGATTAGCACCCATCATTTCCCCCAAACTAAAGGAAATGCATGTCCTCATGCATACAAGATAAAGCAATTGTAAAATTAATATTTGACACAACCAATGTATTCTGATAAAACTACAAATATAGTTGATAAAATACTTAAAAATATAAAACATAGCAATTATGACTGATAAATTATTTTACACATGATTAAAAAAACTACTGTAAAACAAAATAGATATATTACTACAAATACAAAGTTCTGAAATAATATATGATAAAGTTTTTATTTCTTCTCCCAAGGCTTAACGATGCTTAGATCTAATACAAGCTCAGGTGGGGTTTGGCACTTTACTTGGTGGTATTTTATCACATTTGACCTTCTCGACCCATGCCTTTGCCCTCTTGGGATCATGTGGTATTTCAATAGTCACAATATTTACATATGCAACTTCCTCAAGCTCCTTCTCCTTTTCTCCTAAATTATGCAGCAGATCTTGTGCATCTAGCAATGGTAATGGACCCATAAATTCAGTGATTTGGTTAATCACCTTGTCGACATCATGAGGCATCCCATATTCAATGGATGACTTCAATTTCTGAGTGCTATATATAAGGTGATTCTAAAGTAAGTAGTCGGACCATGGAAGTGAGTTGTCCTCATCTAATATACTGATCAATTTAAAATACTTGCTAAAATTTATTATTTTTCTCATTTTTCTCCCTGACATGGAGCTTTTGTTTAGGGATGTACTATCATTTATCGATTTATCAACTGGTTCAACTGATTTCATCACCTTATCCATAGAAATATGCTTTAGGATGTCAAGATGATGAGTTAGAGCTATTTTCACCCATGGTACATGTTCTGAAAACTTGTTCTTGAGCTTTTCTAGCTTGATGCTCAACAAGGTTTACTGTGTTTGGATTTTATCCAGGGATTCAGTGGAAAAATTAGAGGTGGGTAAACTTTCCTTAGGACTGGGTGTCTCTCCTTTCTCCTGTTCTCTTGGGTTAAATTTTTTATACTTGGTTTTCCTTGCAGGTGGATAAGACTTAAGTGGTTTGGCATGGGCAGGATGCTTGCATACTAGGGTTTCCTCCTCCTCCTTATTCTTGAATTTGAGGTTTTCTTCAAAGGCACTATCCTCAATGGATTCCAACTCACTTGGCTCAATCTGGAGGATAAGGTTTGCCTCCTCAACTACCTTTTCCCAAGAAATTTCATTTTTAGTTGCTTTATGAAGGACTAATAGTTTTATCATCCCATGGTGGGTGATCATATGTAGTTTAGGATATTCATTAGGTTTCCTAGGTTGAGCTCGAATAATAGTAGCATTGAGGGATCTATATAGGTAGTAGGGTAAATTGATAACACAATCCTCTCTTTTGGGGTATTTTAAATTCAACATCATCTTCAAATGATATCCCCCATAGATAGATAGCCTCCCCTCTATTATAAAGAATTTTATCATAATTGTTGCAGCCTCTTGCCACTTCAAGGGAAGCAAATAGGTGGCCACTCCCTTTATACACCCTTCTCTATCTCGAACAACAACATATTTCTCTCCAAATTTACTAATCATCTGGTCTACTCCCTTGTAAGTAGATTAATAATATTGTTGGCCAACCTCTGGGAGACTCAAAACCTTAGAGATTAGACTAGAGGTAATATTAATTTTAATTTCAACCATTTGGGTGACCATGGTTGTGGGGTTGAAGTTCAAGATGAGTTGCTTTGCCATGCCCTAGTTGTGCCCCTCAAATTTAGTTAATGCCTCCCACTAGTGTGCTTCTTTGAATAAATTTTTAACATAATCACTAGGATTTTGGGTACTCATGGATGACGACTCACTACATTTTTGAAAGGTGGCTCTCGGTATGGTGATAGGTTAGGTAAAAAAGAGAATTGAGAATAGAAAGTGATATGGTTTTAGTTTCCAAATTCTATCGATAGATGAAAACCTGTAAAAAGAAATGTTTGAAACATGTGCATGCATTGATTAACAACAAAATTAAAATATTGTATACATTTTAAAACTTGTCATTTTTGTTATATTTGCATTGATTAACAACATAAATTCAAACATTATTATTTTAAAATTTAGTATTTTCATTAGAGAGAAGAAAAAAATTGTATTTTGATTCCCCATTATAGTTTTTAGACTACTTACAGTCTTCTTTCTACCCTAGTTGACATTGTTTGACCTAGCTTATTCTCTTTTTCATCACCCAACTACAATTTCATCGTTCCATCTTGTCACGTTTCATAGTGAATCATCATATTTCTAATTACGATGGAGCTACGCAGATATTTGATTGAAGATTGCTTGTTGCTTTCGTAAAGGACGCTTCAATGAAATTAGTTTTTTTTTCATTTAGTTTGTTCAATTTACTACAAAATATTATCATCGAAGGAGCATCAATTTATGTGGTAAAATTCCACCCTTGATCTGCATCGGTTTTCCCCATTCGTTTATGTGGACAAGTATCAATGATCATCAATCCTATACACACAATTCATCCTCCCTTGGAAAATATCATGTCATGTTATCCTAGAGCCATGTTATCTTGCCATATTTACCTAGGTACATGGTGGTAATTGATACATCGTTTGTCAGAATAGGAGAGTTTTACCTTAATTTTTATTTGGCGTATATAAAATTTTAATTATTGCCTCCTTTGATGAATTCGTGATTTCCTTTGGCAAATAAAAAACTTATAATTCATTTTCCAATTCACTCTTTGAACTGCTATACTTCATGTGTTGTCTTTCCTCGAAGGTGTAATTCATATGTGTTTTTATTTTTATTGGACTTTGAAACCAAACTGGAGTTTACATTCGTTTGAAATTTGGATATCTATGCCATTCTTCTCTATGCTACGAGCCATGACTGTGCATGATTGGTAGTATGTGCGACACTTCCAACCATGAACTAGTCAAAAGCATTCATATCATCCTTTGTTCTAGCTTACCTTTGATAACTTCCAAATCAACATCAAGTTTTATCACATGTGTGCGGTTTTAGGTTTTCCATTAGCTTATTATTCATACCTTGTGATCATCAGAACATGTTATGCATGACTTCCAAGGTTACTCCACCGTTTGAATTTTCACGCTATACTTCATAGGATAAAAATTCAAATATTCATGCCATGGGTTTTGTGGTAGGGATATCATGTAAAATATTTATAAATGAAAAATATTTTATTTACTTAAGTCATTCTTGCTATTATGAACCATGTTCTAAATTACACGTAAATCACTTGTGGTAGAAATTTGAACAACCGCGTGCAAGTTTACCATATCAAGGCCTTTGTAAATGAGAAATAATAAAATTATGTCATCGTTCGATTCCATATTGCCACGTGTCCTTAATCACACATGAATCTAACAACCAATCACTTGAAAAAAAAAATTGAATTCAAACACTCCTGAAACATCTAAAAAAAATATCTACGAAAACCAGTTATAGAAACTGGCTACAGAAACTAGCTACGAAAACTAGCTATGAAAACTAGTTATGGAAACAAGTTATAGGAACATGGAAATACTTAAGTAATTTCATCCCAATTTGCTCTTTATTTCTTTCTTTTCTCCCCCAAACTATATCATGAAATTTATTGCAAAAATCCTTGACTTCTCCCTCCAAACTATCTTTTTGGCTATATAGCCAAAACATGATAGGAAGAGAAATTTTTATTTTGTAAAAGTTCATATTATGGCAAATATTATATATATATATATATATATATATATATTTTTATAATTTTTAATATTATTTTATTTATTTAATTAAGGATATGGGGGGTTTTACTTGTATGCTATTTATGCATGACATACAGTTAAATAAGTTTATAGGATAATAATCTTCTTAGAATGGATTTGCTTGTTACCAATAGCAAAGATATTATGCAAAATGTTACTACTTCCCTAGCTTCTGAATAAAATATTCCATGGTCTACCAACAAATCCTTCCAATGCCCTAGAAAGATCATTTTCTTGTTCTAATTCCTTTAGCTTAATTAAGGAGGTCCATGTGAGAGAAAAATAATGAATTTAAACTTGATATGAATCATCAATAGTTTAATTTGCAAAATAGGTCTTCATCTAAGGTTTGGACACACTCGAAACCCGTTTTGGAAGGGGAGAAATAAGATAGTCATTCTGGTATCATCTTGATGTCCCTTTTTATATAAATATATATTTATTTTTTAACCTTATAAGGGTGCAAAGCTTTTGGGAATCATGTTTCCAACCACTCTTATCAAATTCCTCATGGGAATTGTCACTCTATCCTTACTGCTTTATCCATACAAGTAAATATTAAGGCATTGGGGATTCAGACCACATAACCATACACATGGAAATGTAGTCCTATCATTACTACCATTTTATTTTAGAACTTTTGGGATTCAGATCACATCTCCATCTGGATGGAAACATAATTCTATCCTTACAATTCTTTTTATTATTATTATTATTATTATTTGAAGAAGAAAGTGGAACATTGGGGATTCAGATCACATCTCCATCTGGATGGAAACATAAATCTATCCTTACGGTTCTTTCTCTTCTCTTTTTATTATTTATGGGCTACAAGGTTTTTCACTACCTTGCTTTTAAAATTAATGATACCATCATGGCTAGTTATTCTTCCTCCCATAAGGTAAGAGCATGCCTTCACACATCGGATCTGACTTCTTTATTAAACTTGATATTGAGACTGAAAAGTGATGAATAATAAGATGAAAATATTGTAGATATTAGCAATCCATCATGAAATAAAGTAAGCACATTTAAAGAACAATAAGTGATCTTCTAGTTTATTTACAAGAAATATTACTATTCGATGATAATCTTCTTTCATTGGCTAAGTGGTGTAAATATTTCTTCCATCCATCTTATTTACTAGTGCCTTGCTTTTCCAAACAAGAGGACTGATTATACTATCTTCTTTTTTATGATTGTACTTGTTTACTAAGTATATAACAACAATTTTAGTATAAAATATTTTTGTTGCTTAGGATAGGAAAGAGAAGTTTTTATTTAGTAATGGTTGATTGCAGTTCAGAAATTCACTGCAAATCAACCTATTACTTAAGGTGGTTTATAAATTCTTCTTTAGATAATGGCTTCCTATATAGTTTAAGCCTATGTCCATTAACTAGTAATCTTCTTGTTGAATCATCAATAGCCTTAAGTTTAGTTGTACCATTTCTAAATATTTCCTCAATCTCATAGGGTCCTAGCCATCTTGTCCTTAGCTTACCTTAGAAATCTTGGTATAGCAAGGCCCAATATCTTGGTTGAAATATTCATGGTACAATATGCTTATCATGCCATTTATTTCTTTTTTGTTGAGTTAATTCAGTCCTGTGTAATACCTCTAATCTTCTTTCATCTAGAATGTTTAATTTTTCCAATCTAGCTTTTTGTGCTTGATCCAAGTTCATATGAAGTTGTACTACTATGCGAAGAGTATCTATTTTAAATTCAATAGGTATAATAGCTTGATTTCCATAAACCATTTCATAAGGTGATAATCATGTGGTGGTTTTCCAGGATGTTTTATATTCCCGTACAACTTCTTTTAATATTTTTTGCCCAATCAACTCTACTAATGGCTAAAGTCTTTGTTATTATCTTTTCAAGTTCCCTATTTGTAACTTCTACCTATCCATTAGCTTTAGGGTGATAAGGTGAAGTTGTTCTATATTTTATTTGATAGATATGAATAAAATTTTCAATTACTTTGGAAATGAATTGAGACCCATGGTTTGAAACTAGTTCTCTAGGTGCTCCAAAGCATTGTATAATTTGTGAGTATAGAAACCAACAATTGGTTCAACTTGTGCTTTTAGCAAGGCTTTTACTTGAGCCCACTTGGTGATGTAATATGTGCACACAAGTATGTGTTTATTACCTTCACTTGGAGGATCTATTGGTCCAACAAAATCACTCCCCCATTTATTGAATAGTTAAAAAATTATTTGTGGGACCAAAGGCATCTCCATTGTAGGTGTAGGGTTACTAGCCCTTTAACAAGCATCACATCTATCAACGAATTTACGGGTATCCTTATTCATAGTAGGACAATAATAACCTGTTTGGAATATTTTACTAGTTGTTCTTTGGTTTGCATAATGACCTCCACAAAGTTCTTCATGTGTTGCTCTAATGATGTCATATACATCCTCTTCTTGCACACATCTTCTAATTACTTGGTCATGGTAAGACTTAAAAAATATTCCATTGATCCACATATAAGGGGCACTCTGATGTATTAATTTTCTATGCTCATGCGATGTAAAATTTTGAGGTATTTTTCCTATTACCAAATAGTTTACTATATCAGCATACTAAGGGGTAAAAACATAAAGAGAAAACAAATGTTCATCTGGGAAATTATCAGGATTTAACTCATCATCATCAAATATTTGCATACGAGACAAATGATCTGCAATGACATTATCTTTACTTGCTCTATCTATAATTGTGACATTAAATTATTGCAATAAGAGAATCCATCTAATCACTCTTCCTCCTAATGTAGCTTTGTTCATTAAGTATTTTATGGTAGAGTGATCAGTGTGAACAAATACTTCATACCCTGTTACGTAATATTTAAACTTATTGATGGTATGGACTACAACTAAGAACTCCTTTCCAGCAATTGTATAATTAATCTTAGTCCCATGTAAATTTTTACTCACATAATAGATAGCATAAGGTATTTTAATCTCTATTTATTGTATTACTACCCCTATTGCATATCCTGAAGCATCACAATGTACATGAAAGGGAAATTACCAGTTTGGTCCTCTTAAAATTGTAGTAGTCAATTTATTCTTTATAAATTTAAAGGCTTCTTGACATGCTTTAGTCCAATTAAATTCACTTTATTTGGTTAAATTTTAAGCATGGATGAGCAAATTTGCTAAAATATTTAATGAATCTATGATAGTATCCTGCATGTCTTAAAAATATCCTTATCTTTGTCTATGTTTTTGCAGGTCGAAGGAATTGAATAACTTGGATTTTTGTAGGATCTACTTTAAAACCTTCCTTATATATGTAATATCCTAAGATAATACCTCACCTCATCATCATGAAGCACTTTTCATGACTCAAAGAAAGGTTTTGTTCTTGGGGTTGTTTAGGTGTTACCAACCTTTTAGGAAATGGAATTTCTATTTATTTTCTTTGAGGAATTTGAATATCTTTTTGTTTTGAGGTAATACCTTCTGGGAAGGTTTTTGTTTCTTTTTCATTTTTACCTACCTTTGCAAATAAGTCTTGAATAGGATCTTCAACTTATGTGAGAGTTGCATTATTTTCCAACACTTTTTTAGACCTTAAATGGATATATTGGCAAGGTACCACATATATTGAACATGTCTCATTTGTTTCATAGACTTGTTGAATAGTCTTGTTATTATTAGGATTGGGAATTGGTTGAGCTAGTAAAGGTGGTTGCTTAGGAGGGTTGTTCATATTATTTGGAGGTCGAAGAAGTCTATTTTGAGGCTAGTTTTGAGGTCCTTGTCCCCTAAACTGGTTTTGGAAATTCTATTATTGAGGTGGGATTTTGAGACCAGCTATATCCTCCTTGATTATATTGGCCATTCGTATTCCAACTAGGCATGTTATGACCTAACATTCCTTCAGTCCATGGAGGTGGACTTCCATATACATTGGCCATAAATTAGTCCCATGGAGGTATATTCCAATCTTGGTTATTTGGGTATGGGTTCCAATTTGTCCTATTTGATGTTTTGGCCACTAGTTGGGTCTTTGTTGGTTAGAATAGTTGGAATATGACCAATTATATGGACCACTGAATGGGCCATTTCTTCTTTGAGCTACAAAATAACCATCCTCTACCTTCTCAACTTCAGGCTCTTTTATAGCAGATTTTACAACTGATTTATACTTGCAGTTTTCAATGTTATGATTCTTGTCACAGATTTTACAACAAGCAAAAATATTGGAAATATTTATAATGTTGAGAGGGCATTCCCTCAATTTGTGTCTTTTTCTACATATATGATAGTATATTTTCTCAATATCTTGTTCTTTTGGTTTCTTATCCATGAGGTCAAGAGATGTAGTTGCACTTAGCAAATTAGTTTTTAAGGTTTTAACATATTACCAAATTTTGCCCTTGTTACTCCTCCACCTGTGGATGAGTATTTGTTGTTCCTTAAAGGCTTATTCCTTGAATAATTTTATCAAATATTCATGATCTCTTCAAATTATAGTAGATGAATATCCCCCTTAGCCATAAGGTTTAAGACATCAAGGATATCTTTCAATACTTTTTAATAGAGTTCTTTTAGGACTTCTTCATCTAAATCGATATTTACTCTAGGTCCTACAAATTGAAATATTTCAAGATAATCCTCAAGGTATTCTTCTTCTCATTGGTTCAAATGAAACAACTCAACTTTCTTGTTCCTAACTCTATAGTAATCCTGATATCTTTCAAGGAATATATCTCTTAGTCCATGGACTTCATCCCATCATTTGTAAACACTTTCTCCTAAACCCATAAACCATATGAAAGTTACAGTCTTAACAGTCTTAGTTTTTGTTCATCTGTGGTATAAAAATAAGCTTGACACACTACTTCAAACTCAAAGAGAAAAGCATCAAGATCTTCATGTGGTTTCCCATGGAATGTAGATAAAACAATAATAGAGAATGGTTTTGGTTCTCTTGTTAACCTATTTGTTGAAGAAGAAATTGGAAAGGTAAATTTTTTTCTTTGCCTACCTCTTTTCTAATTTTCTTCTACTTCTTCATGATTATTACTCCTTTGCCTATGTCCTTTTTGGTTTCCATCTACTTCCCCATGTTCACTAGCTTGGTTAGCCATGAATGATTGGACGAATTCTAAGATTGGATTTGGTATAGGTTCAGATAAAATAGTTGATGGATCAATATTATTATCAAATTTAGATTCTAGGAATAAAAATGATTCAGAATTTTGATTTAGTAGAGTCAAAGGTAGCTCAACTTGTTCTTCTACTGGAATCTCAGTCTCTTTTGATCTTAGAATCATCAGTATTTTCACTAGAGTTTTCTTTGCAGACTTTAATGAATATGGAAATATCTAGGTCTACTCATAAATTTACAAAAGTCTTAATTTTTTTGCAACAAAAATCATTCATTCCTCAAACAGATTGTGAATATCATTAATTGGGTCTAGTTGTTTAGGAGTCATGTAATGTTCCTCCTCAAATTCAAAGTCTTTTTTCACCAGAAGGATTAGTTGAACAATAAATTATTATTTTTGATTTGAGATAGGAATTTCAAACTATAATTCGTAATGTAAACCAAGGCACAGTTATTTGAAGCGCATGATTCTAGGAACCTCGTTATATATTTTGTTGTATTCTAGATCCACTTCTCTATTTTCTATGTCTACTAGGAATTTATGGACAACAAGGGAGTCTTCAAAGTATTGCCCCCAAGGATAGGTAGTTAAATTTACACTTGCTCTCCTATCTCCTAGCCAATGTTCACAACTCCTTACAAGTTCAAGATAAGGTGAATGATAGTCTAGCCCTAAGGTTTTAACCATATCAATCCTCTCAATATTGTTCAGCTCATGTGTTCTTTTCCTAACAAGATCAAGGTGTTCCCACATATAATCCCACTATTTTTCAAATGATGTATGTATTTTTTCAAACATTAGGTTGATTTCTTGTTCTAGAAATAATTTTCGGAGGTATATTGAAGTAGACTGAAAATAACTCTTTACCATCTAGCAACTTTTACTTTTATTTATTTTTCAATATTTGTTTTTATTTATTTATTTTTGTCTTTATTTTTATAATATAGTTTTTAGAAAATAGATTTCAATAGAATAGTCTTGCTATAATTAAAATTAATATTAAATTTCCAACCAATATTAACATAGCAAGGAAGGTAAAATTTCTATTCTAAAACAATTCTCACTGCTATTAAAACTAGGTTTGTTTTCCAACCAATTTTAGCACAATAAGGGAAAGTAAATTGTTTTTTGGTACTCCTTGATTTTTAGGAATATTTCACTATGATTGTGTAACTTAACCACACCTACTTCCTTGTTTTCACAAGGTCAGAGAACCCAGATCTAAGCTAGTAACAACCACACTGTGCTGAAAACTAAATTTACTTGAAAGTAAAAAGTGTTGAACAACAAATAGTTGTCACTACTTGGTAGCTTAGGAACTATTCGATAACGCTCTCACTATCACACCTACTCCTTGTTTTCACAAGTCAAGGGACCCGAACCAAAGTATGTAGCAACCATAACTTAAAATAACTTTGCAAGAATCAAATGCTAATATAGAAAAGCAGTAAAATTGATCCTAAGAAAACGGAACCTAGAAGTATTGATATGAAGAAAATTGTTGAAACCCTATTATCCCAACCTCAAGCTGCATAAATGTGGATATCCTTTCTAGTCATGTAGGTAAGTCTCCTTATCACCCTAAAAGTCTCTAATTAAAAATTATGACACTGTTCTCCCCAACAACGGTGTCAAAATGTTGAGCTATAAACTTTATACTTAATTTGTCAATCCAAGATGAACGATTTAAAGAATAGCAAATCCAGTATAGATTATTCCACAATGATTAATCTCTGGCTTAATTCTATTTTCTTAGTTTCAAGTTGCAAAAAATAAAAATTACAGGAAATGAAATTAAATGAATGGAAAGATGATGTAATTTATGATTTAATCTAAGTTTATGTATGTGGGTGTCTATGTGTGTGGATCCACGTGCAATTCTAATAATGCATTTATGATTTTAACTAGTTGATTTACTTTATAGTTTAAAATGATGCAATTTGATTTATCTTATGATCTAAGATTAATTATACTTACTAACTAATTCTATTCTATTTTAGGAGCAAGAGAGTAGGAAATGGATGTTGGAGTGGGCCTTGGATCTTAGAGGAAAGTATAATTATCTTCTCCCCTAATCTAATTTACTTTTAGTAATTAATTTCCATTAAATCTATTCTAACACTATTTATTTTATTGATGCAAAAAAATAAAATAAAGACTACAACAATAAATAAATCATAACAAAGATACAAGATACAGTTACCAAACTCATGAAAGAAAATATTGTTGCTTTATTGATATATTCAAATCCTCATGCATACAATGCCTGATTATAGATGATACAATAAATTTCGTATATTCAATAGTAGACAATAACTAGCAAACCTTTTCAAAGGTCTTTTACATTGTATTTCTAATGTCATTTAGACATTTTTAATAAAAGTATTATATGTATGTTTTTTTGTCATCTTGAATACTCAAAGATTTTGGTTGCTAACTTTCATAACAAAAGTAATCTAAATTTAACACACGCTAACAACTAACCTTGGACTTCTTGTATTTGAAATTGTCCAAGTGGCAATTTCCAAACTAATATAAATTTAAATAAGTTGCTGACAAAGTAATGCAACTGTTTGTTCTCTTTTTACGAGAAGGGAAGAATAAAACTTATGTCCATATCTAAGAAAATTAATAAATTAACAACTTTACAACTTATGATACAAATCATATAATGAATTTAACAAATGCTAAGTCACATATACAATGGCATCGTGTTATCCAATTGTGTTGACTATAACACACATAATAATGCCATACTATCATCAGAAGTGGAGTTCCAATGCATCAAGAGGTTTACTTGGTCAATGCCCTTTTAGTAGATACTTTCTATGACACCTTTTTGTAACATCTTTCTGTAGCACAAATATTTAGCACCATTTCATAGTTCATTTTCTATGCGCGTTCTCATGAGCTAATTTTCTTGATGTTCAATCTACATTCGGTTATCGCTACACTCAAAGTGTACCTACAATATAATCTTATAAAAACACAACAATTCCACATGGTTTGACATAAAATATTAAATATTTATCACTGAATATCTCATGCATTATTTTTACCACAAATCACATAAATGAAGCATAATAGTAATCAAAATTCACTCAAATTTATCAAGTTGGCATATAAAAACCGGATTATAACTTACAAAATATCATCATGATTTAGCATCCATCATATCACACTCTTCATGGTTTGCAAGCAAGATCTTATATTATCAGTTCAAACTATATGGAGAAGTTGTTAAAAAATTCTTCCCATGGGGTAATCGCTTAGATATTTGTAATATAATCACCTATTTTAGTAGAGGAAAAACTCCCATAAGGTTTGCAACTCATTTTGACTAAGCATGATGTGATTTTTGTAGAACTGATAGAATTACCACCTTGATGCTCCCATGATCATGCAATCCCATTGATACCTAGTATTGTGCCATCTAACATCAGATCTTACTAATAATCCTATGCACTTAAGTAAAAAATAAAGATATTAGTATAAGAACTATTAAAAATCTAGAGCTATTTAACCTAGTAACAATGCTTATTCTTCTCTAGTCCTATTGGTTTGAAAGAAAGACGAGTCCTAAGAGTTGTGTATAGATTTTTGTAAGATCAATAATCTCACCATTAAGAAGAAATTTTCTATCCTAGTTGTAGATGAATTATTGGATGAGCTACATGGTGCTATACTTTTCTTAAAGTTAGATATTTTCTCGAGTTACCATTAGATACAACTCAAGGAGGAGGATATTCCCAAAATAATATTTCACACTCATGAGGGTAATTATGAATTCTTGGTTATGCCATTTAGCTTAATAAATGCACCCTCCACATTTTAGAGTCTATTTCTTCACAAATTTATTCTAGTTTCCTTTGATGGTATCTTAAATTATAGTTGCTCTTGTACTGAGCACCTCATCCATATGGATTAGATTCTATAGATTTTGGCTCAGCATTAGCTTTATGCTAAGAGATCTAAGTGTTCTTTTAGATTGGCCAAAATAGAGCATTTTGGATACATTGTTAGCAGATATGGAGTTAAATTTGACCCTAATAATATTCATATTGTTCAATATTGGTCAAAGCATCACACTCTTAAGGGCCTTTTCAAATTTTTAGGACTCAAGGTATTATCGAAAATTTATTTGAAACTATGGTAAAATTATTGCTCTTTTAATGGGAATGTTAAAAAATACTTCTTTTACTTGGACAAGACCTATTGAGTAGGTTTTATTTGATCTAAAGCATGTTACGACAACCACTCCAGTCTTAGTAATACCTAATTTATCCAAACATTTTATAATTGAAAGTGATCCTTTGGGCAATGTCATTGGAACTGTCTTAATGTAGGAGGAAAGACCGTTAGCCCTCACTAGTAAAGCACTTTCAAGTCAAAATTTGGGTAAATCAACTTATGTAGAGGAGATTCTTACCATTCTACATGTGGTTAATCACTGATGATCGTCTCTCATTGGGCATCACTTTACCCATCAAAAAAAGACCACCAAAGTTTTAGTGTTATTCCTAGAGCAATGAGTCACCACCCCCAAACAACAAAAATGGGTCTTTAAAATCATGAGCTATGATTATGATATTATATATAAAAAAGGAAAGGAAAACATCGTGGTTGATGCACTCTCTTACCAATTTGAGGATCAAATAATTCTATGTATCATCTCTTCACCCATACCTTAGTGGATCAATTCTATCAAAGAGGATGTACTCAAGGACTCAAGATTGTAAAATTTGATTATCACACTTCAAATAGTGCCTACCTCATGTTCAGGATACACTTAGGATGGACAATATTTGAGATATATTCAATTCCTTATTATTCCCACACTTCTCAACTATGGGAATTCATCTTTAAGGAAATGCATTCTTCACCAATTGCAGACCATTTTGGGTTCCTCAAGACTTATGAAAAGGATTAAGTGTACTTTTTTTGAAAGGGAATGAAGAAGTATATTCAAAATTTTATGGAAAAAGTGTAACATATGCCAGTGGATGAAAGGAGAAATGGTGCATTACTCAAGAACTCTTCAACCATTTCCCATTCAAGAACACATATGGACAAATATTTCCATGGATTTTATTGAAGGATTATCTAAGTTAAGAGGTAAATCAATTATTTTGGTAGTAGTGGATCATCTCACAAAGTATACTCATTTTTCTCTCTCCATCCATACAAAATCTTAGTAGTAGCCCAAATTTTTCTAGATTCTATTTTTTGCCTTCATGGCATACCTACATCCATTATGTCTAATCGAGACCCTACCTTCATTAGTCATTTTTAGAAAGAATTGTTTAAGTTGTAGCGAACACTGCTCAAAATGAGTTCATCCTATCATACAAAAATGGATGGTTAGATAGATATTGTAAACAAATGCTTGGAGACCTACCTTCATTGCTTTACCTCTAATCATCCTGCATAGTGGGTAAAGTATCTTCCCTTGGATGAATGGTGGTATAATACTTCCTATCACACTACAACTAAGGTTACCCATTTTGAAGTAGTTTATGGTTGACCTCCAATTTCCATCAACACCCTCCTCCTACATTCTAGAAAACTTCAAGGTCCATGTTGTTGACACTACACTCAACCAACATATCGCAGTCCTCCGTCAACTGAAGATGAAGCTAGAATTGGCCCATAATTGTATGCCCCAACAAGATGATCAACACTATTTTGAGCATAGATTTGAAGTAGGAGATATGGTTTTTCCACTTGCAACCATATAAGTAGTCCTCACTCTAGCTTCATGGGTGTCAAAATCTAGCTACTAAATACTATAGCCTCTACCAAGTCTTATAGTGGATTGGTGCAATGACCAACAAATTAGCCTATTATCTACATCAAAGCTCCATCTCATATTTCATGTATCCTCTCTCAAGAAGGTTGTATGCAATAAAGTATAGGTTCAATCTATTTTATCTAAATTGTATGAATATATTTCTATCTTGCTTGGGCCAAAATGACTATTGGACCATAGATCATTCACTCTTTGAAATTATATCATCACTAAGGATCTTGTTCAATGACATGGACTACAACTAGAATATACCACTTGGGAGTCTCTCTAGCAATGACAACACTAATTTTATTATCTACAACTTTGAGGATAAATATTTTTGAAGGATAAATGCATGTTAGGACCCCATCCTAACACTATTTTTGTAAGTCTCATATGATTATGTAATGACCCCCTTACAACATGGGGATCCCTTTATAATATTATTTTGTATTACTTTGGAAAGTGAGGCACCTAGACAAGTGGGACCATTTTAGGTAACCATTATCAAGAATGTAATTAATGTTTAGTAGAATATTCTACCTTGAGTGGCACTTTAAATGTAAGCCAACTCTTGAGCATTAGGTTATGGTTGCATGAAGTGCATCTTTAAAAGACATGGGCTCATGACCAAATTTATATTTCTTCAAATTAATAAAAGCATTGAAGGAGGGTGCCCCCTCGAAGAGGCCTATGATTCTATGTTGTTTTGTGAGATTGCTTTACGCATTTAATTTTTTTATTGCAACATTTTATTCTTTCATGAAATTATATTCTAATTGCAATATTTATGTGAACGAGTTTATTTTAATTAGAATATTACTAACACTCCTCCCACCAATACACCCTTGCTATGACTTGGTAAGGATATTTATAGGACAATATGATCCTCACTCTAAGTTTGTTTTTGTTCTTAGGATAATTCCTTTCAAGTAATCATATCTTGGGATGTTATCCAAATCAAGTACCAGAAGGGCCCAAAATGAACCTATAAACTGCAAAAACATGTTATTTAATAATAAAGAATAAATTAGGTTGTTTGAAGTGGGAGCTTGTCAAAATGATGAATGCCATTCCAAAATTTAATTTGAGAAATAATATTTTTATACAAGAAACCTAGGACATTCAAAACATGTTCACTTTTATCTTTAAATCCCCTAACAATGTAGATATAATATAGGAAATGTTGGCCATTGTACATATTTTTAGGAACAACATAAATAAGAAGACATTGGTGCTCGATTTCAATGACTTCATAGCTCAATAAATTCATGAAGGATTAGTGAACTTTAGAGGAAATCAAGAATTCAAGTACTACTCATTTTTAGTACATTTTATTCTATACTAGAATTATTGGAATTTTGAACATTTAGGTTTAGAAAGAGGAAACAAAAAAGGGGAGGAAAATCTTGTAACAAACTATGTTGGAGTATATTACATTATTTGGTACATGCTAATGTACTCCCATGGTACCTTCATGGTACATATTGTAAATAATAGATTAGGGTTTGAAGAACACAAGCTTATAATGAGAGGGGGGTGAATAGTATAAGATCACTTTTTATTTTTATTTATAATCAGTATTATGCAATGTATCAATAGCAGTATTAACAACAATATCCAAAGCAATGCACAAAATGCCACACAAGATAGAGACCAATTTATTGTGCTTCACCCAATGTGGGCTACTCCACGAAGAAAATATTTCACTAAAACTTTCTCAATAATTCTCTTTGGGAAACCTTTCCCAATTACAATGTTTATGGACACCTATCCAAAGGAGACTCCAATCTCCTAATCAAGTTTATGGGCACCAACCCATAGGAGATACCAATATCCTAATCTGGTTTATAGATCTTCTATCCACAAGAGAAATCCTTCTCCTTTGCTTTGGCTAATGATCTTATAGAAGAGTTTCTACCTCCATTGAATTGGCTAATGGATCTCTATCTACTTAAGACATTGGTCCTCACTACCTCAGCTAATGTACCTCTATCCACTGGAGACTATCGTCCTCTATATTCTATCACCTTCCAAAGCTCTATTCAAAATTTGTCATAAATATGCACTAAACATAGTCCTTCGGTCTAGAACAAATCTGCTCAATATTTATCATATTTAGTACTAAACTCAGTCCTTTGGTCTAGCGCAAAACTAATCAATCTCTATCTCTAGTTGTAATAAACTCAACTTTTCGGTCTAGCACACTACTAGCTCAATCTCTATCTTTTATTATATTAAACTCGACCCTTCGGTCTAGCACAATATCTATTCAATAATTATCTCTGGTCTGGTACAAAGCTATCCTCAGGTCTACACCAAATTCTATCCTCGATCTATGTTCAAGCTTTATTACAAAGCTTGATCAATCACCTCTGTAAGATCTGTCCCAAACCCTAACTCAAGGTTTGAAAAAATTAGTCAACTCAGGTCTCAAGTCTACTCAAAGACTTGATTCAAATCTATCAACAAGTCCTTTCAAGAACTTGTCCAATATGCTCTCAATCTCTATCTTCAAATATGTATTGTAAGCTTCCACAAAAGCTCACCAAAATCTATCCACAAGTCTTCTCAAAGACTTACCTCAACTCTGTTCAACAAGTCCTCACTAGAACTTGTCCAATTTCATATAAACATATATAGAATTATTAGAGACTCAATATGCTTCTTACTCACAACAATGCTCAATCACATAAACATATGGAGAATTGTTAGAGACTCAATATGCTTCACACTAGTTCTTAAAATATTTAGGTCTTGATGTATGTATATATATATATATATATATATATGTATGTATGTATGTATATATATGTTGCTTTTACAATAAAAAATCTGCCTATAAAATTTGATCAGAACTTCAATGTGGCATGGTGCAAAACTGCAAACAAGACTAATTTTTTTATTTTGGCTATCATCTTCCTATATTGTTTAGCACTAATTAAGGAAATAAAGGTAGGATAAGATACATGTGGTATCTGAAAGCAAAAACCATCACTAGTGAGGATGACACTTTGGGTCGTAAACTCATCAACACCATGCCTCCTCCATATAAATGGTTAGCCTAAAATCACTTCACAAACATCTAATGATACATCATACACAATATTATCTTTTAAAGACTTTTGAATAGGTAATAAAGATTTCAAGAGTATAAAAGTGATTTTCTCATTATAGATGGATCAAAACAAAATTCCAAGTAATTCCAAGTACAAAGTTATGACCCTAATAATGTGATTAGGATAATAATAGGGTTTTTGGTCTACCGACAAGGACGCCACTTGCATTATCGATGATGTGACATGGGTTCAATCCCCACGATGGGTATGTATATGTATACGAAGTATTTGCTCAATAAAAAAAATAATAGGTTTTTGGACATATAGCCATGTCCCAAAAATGTCACATTCCTATATTAAAACAAGATCATTTACAATTTAGGATGAAAATTCTTCCAATATTAATGACAAAAATAATAAATCTACATTGAAACTAAAATATCTATATCTATAAGGGGGGGGGGGGGGCCCGCCGCCCCCCGCGCGCGCGGCCGCGGCCCGGCGCCGCGCCCGCCGCGGGGCGGGGGGGGGGGGGGGGGGGGGGGGGGGGGGGGGGGGGGGGGGGGGGGGCGGCGCCCCGCCCGCGCGCGCGCCCGGGGGGGGGGGGGGGGGGGGGGGGGGGGGCGCGGGGGGGGGGGGGGGGGGGGGGGGGGGGGGGGGGGGGGGGGGGGGGGGGGGGGGGGGGGGGGGGGGGGGGGGGGGGGGGGGGGGGGGGGGGGGGGGGGGGGGGGGGGGGGGGGGGGGGGGGGGGGGGGGGGGGGGGGGGGGGGGGGGGGGGGGGGGGGGGGGGGGGGGGGGGGGGGGGGGGGGGGGGGGGGGGGGGGGGGGGGGGGGGGGGGGGGGGGGGGGGGGGGGGGGGGGGGGGGGGGGGGGGGGCGGGGGGGGGGGGGGGGGGGGGGGGGGGGGGGGGGGGGGGGGGGGGGGGGGGGGGGGGGGGGGGGGGGGGGGGGGGGGGGGGGGGGGGGGGGGGGGGGGGGCCGGGGGGGGGGGTTTTTTTTGGGGGGGGGGGGGGGGGGGGGGGGGTGGGGGGGGGTGGCCCTAGGCCCATTCTTTTTAATGGGTTTTGGGATCCTTGTTAAAACCCGCTATAAATACAAACACATAATTATAAAAAAAAACTTTACATCATTACTCATTCTTTAGCTATATACTTTAAGTTATGAAAATGAAAAAAAAACATATATAAGGCAATATATATATATATATACAAAGTAGGCACACTATCACATCCACTGATCAATATTCTCGAACACGTGTGCATTAAATCTTTATACTTGAACAGTTCCAAGCAACATGTGATAGAATTTGTAATTCTAAAAAAGTAATATATTTTTTACACCTATGGGTAAATTGCATCTCACAATTTAATGGACCAAACAAGGCTAGATTCTGAAGAAGCAAAATCTCATTGTCTAAGTAGATTTGGTAACTTTGGATACCACCAATTGTCCATTTTAATTGAATTGTTTTGGTCGGTGGTAAATTAATTATCCACTTTAATTAATTATCCATTATAAATTGAGTTTTCTTGAGAAGAGTTACCATATAATAAATACTTTTCATCTAGAGTTATCATCTAGAGATATCATAAGGATATGAGTTGTCATCTAGAGTTGTTTAGAAAAATTTTATCATTTGAAGAAGATCTATCATCTAGAGAAAAGTTATCATCTAAATATATTACCATCTAAAGAAATAAGTTATTTAAATTCATTTGTGTCAACACATGACTTATCATCTATAAGATCCTTCTAGATTTATCATCATAATATATTACCATATGAATTTAACTTTGACCCTTTCATCCATTGACCAGGTCATCTACCAATAAGATCATATAAAAATACAATAAGGTCATCTATTATGAAGTTGTCATCTAATTAATATATGTGTCATCTAATTAATGAAGACTTTTATTTACCAAAAAAAAAAATATGTGTCATCTAAATGTTAACTTTCAATGGAGTGTTGTTGGCAGAAGGCTTGCTCCATGCATCAAAAATGTAAATGCACTTGTTACCCACAACTTACAAAGGAAAAGTATTATGCATAATTTTTGCATGCAAAGAACATGTCATCCAAAAAGGAGGTAATCCCATAAAAAGTAAAAAATAATAAAAAATATAGCAAACATATTCACCACCCTTGTTAATATAGACATATGATTCTCATATCTAGCTGATTTTCAACAAGGGCCTTGAAGGTCTTAAACCTATCCAAAACATCATCCTTAGTGCAAATGGTGCACAAACACACATATCTAGAGAAATCATCAATAAAAAATAAGGAAGTGTCTATTTATTGGGAGATATAGAATACCTATAGGTCCATTAAAATCGCTATGTATGATCTCTAAGGGATGATATTCTCATATTGCCTCTCCTTTTGGAAAGGTCTTCCTATGATGCTTTTCCAAAATGAAACCCTAACATGCACCACTTGGAGGGAATATGTATGGTATGTCAATGGGCATTTGGTGTTGACTTGAGTATTTCAAGGATCCATAACTAAGATGCTCAACCCTATGATGCCACTTCTAAATTTGATTATATACACTACAATCATAGAAACAAATATTTTATTCTTATAGGAAGCCAAAGAGGAAGGTATTTATTCCAACTTTCAAATGTGGTTAGTCTCATCAGAATATGTAGAAGTAACAGTTTTAAACCCAATGTCTATATCCTCTATTATCCATCTATTAGGACAAAAATCTACCTTCTTATTTATATGAGTAATGTGATAAATAGAAAAAAGGTTGGACCAACACTACAAACATGAAGTAGCTCATCAAAATATAAATATCCAATGTTGATATCTACACATATTGCAAGCTATTATAAAGAATATTATTTAATCATAATATGTTCCCCTGTATGTGTTTTGTTATAGACTTATAGGATATGTTTGTGCTTCATCATGTTCCTAGTTACCCTTAAATTTGTAAGTCAATTATTTGAATAAGTGGATTTCCAATATGTAGAATTCATTTCTAAATAAGCTTATGAGTTTTCTTCATCAAAGTTATCCTCACCTTGTGCATAGAAGAGTTCAAAAACAACACCTTATTTCTTGTTGCTTTCTCAAGTTTCTTGATTTGAATAATATAAAATTTTATCTTGTGCAATTTTTCCTGTAGAACTCACAAGTAGATTTTTTTATAAACTTCTTGGGCTACTTCTCATTATATTTTTTTTACATTCTAAACATTGATAATAGATTCCTTTGGATGAAATTGATTAAACATAGAATCTTCCTCATGGTTATTTCTTATAGTCTGGTGGTGTAAAAAAGTACTTAAAACCTCATTAGTAGGTGATGTAGAATAATATATGAAATACATACAAAGCATATCAAATATAATAGTAACTATATCATATGTTTTAAAAATATTATTAAGAAATTTGATGTTCCTTTCTGTCTTCAATACTTCATGTCTTTCTCTTCTCTCCTTGGGAAGTCCTCTTGCAATTTAAATGTCCTCTTGTAGTTTCTTTAATCAACTGATATACTCATCAATAGTATCAAGTGAGTCTATAAATAAGGTTATTCGATCAACCTCCATTCTATTAATTTGTATGGAATCAATTCAATCATATAGACCTTAAAAATTCTCAAACAACACTTTAGGATTCGTGGTGCTACTAACATAATTGTCGTATACATTGTCAACATAAAGAGCAATGACACAATGAGCCCCATTCTTATTTTCCCTATAGAGTTGCTCCACTTCTATAGAATTAATATCACAAGGTCTCATTCATATATTTGATTAACCCCAGAGCTTCAATATTGATATTCTATGAAGAATAGTCAGGGCCACTCAACAAGGGAACATGGGGATACATAGTTATTTTTCCATTATACAAAAATCTACGTATAATCATGATCAAAAATAACACCACCAATGTAGTGTTCTAAAAAACATATGATTTAAAAAAAAACTAGAATTCCTTTCATATATAGATGTTATGACCCCCAAATTTTTTTCCCTAAAATCATAGAAAATACCTCCAAAACCTTTGAATATTTAAAAAAAAAATTAGTGCCTATAGCAATTGAGAGACTATAAAGTGTTGTTGTATGAGTGTCTAAGGGGTGTCTATCATGTTCTAACTATGTAGCATATCAACAAGCCACAAGATATAATTTATCATGATCTAATTTGATAGCTAATATAAAAACCATATTGTACCACTTGTCACACTCTAATTCATTCTAAGTTTTATGTATTACAAAGTCTATTGTTAACTATGTAAGCAAATTGTAACGTTTGATGAGTTGGAAAATATGATAGCCTAACATATAATTATACATACCTAGTGGTTGTGGCCAACCACATTGGTTGTATGACCTACCATGTTAGAGAAATCATAGCATGTTATATTAGCACTTGCATTAACCTCTATATCATATGCCATGTATTGAATTAGGATTCATGTCACATTATCAACTAAATCAATACCTCCACTAGTTGGTATGTGTTGTGCCACACTACTTTTATGGATTCTCGTTTGTTTCCTTAAGATTTGTGCATTAGCCAACAAGTCAGCCGTATGAACTACCACATTAGCAACCACATATTACCTTAGGACTTGAGTACCTATTTCTAAATCACCTACATAGTTTATTATATCATCTACATGGATTACCATGTGTCATCTTAGAATTCATACATTGGTGACCATGTTAGTTGTATGAACTACCATATAAGTTATACAAACTACCATATCAATTGTATATACTACCATATGTTATTTGTACAAATCTACCACATCACCATAACTATCCAAAGGGGTGATGTCATCTAATACAACATCACAAAAAAATTCCAAGGTCACCTTTATATTTTATCATATCATCTACATGGACTACCATGTATCATATTAGGATTCATACATTGGTGACCATGTTAGTTGGATGAACTACCATGTCAATTATACAAAAAACCATATCAATTATACAAACTACCATATCAATTATATATACTACCATATGTTATTTGTACAACTTTGCCACACCACCATAACTATCCAAATGGGTGATGTCATCTAATACAACATCACCACAAAGTTCCATGTTATCATAAGATGCTACATCATTGAAAGTTTCGATGTCTTCATAAGTTTCCACATCATGCATGTTGATCTCATCAATGTATTTTAAAAGGAATTGATATGGGAGGGAATTAAACTTAAGATCTCCCATGGTCTAATGGCTTAGAGAGCTTTTTTTAGCCAACCCTCCAAGTACAACACTTGGGAGAAAAAAGGTTGTAGTTAAAATTTTAAAAATAAATTTTTTAAATTCCCTCCTTTAATTTCCTATGCTAATGTGGGCATGCACTTATGTACCTCAAGTTTATCACCATTCTAGAGAATATTTCTCTTTATTATAAAAAATTAGAGGGAAATGATTATTTTTTAGATGAAAAGTTGAAGTACCCTTCTCAAGTTATATTATGGAGACAAAGCTCTAGGAAATGTATCAAGAATGTATTATCAAAGGATCATTGAATACTAAAGCTCGTATATAGTTTGAGAAATTCTAATATAATTTTTGTTCATGTTATTTGCATTAATGATATTGACTATTTTACTTCATATTATTGTTATTTATATGAATGTTATGTTCATTGATACTAGCCATTTATATTAAATTGTTCTAATACTTGAGAATACTCAAGATCCTAGATATTGGGACCTATGCTAATCTATCTAAAAAGCCAACAATTGTACTAGAGTTGCATTGTTTAAACTCTACCAAATCTACTTTGTGTAGTCTCTATTACTTGAATCAAAAAGAGTTTTGGTGTGAATATTTGATTCTAGAATAATATGATTTAGAGCTAGTGTAAGTAGTTTTTAAAGCTAACACCATACTTGATTTTGGTATAAAAATTGAAGAGCTAGCATCAAAGGAAAACTTTGGTTTGAATTTGGAGGAAGGGTCATATGAAGAAAATGTAGGCCAAAATAATGTTGGGTTACTAATTACCTTAACTTTATAAAATTGTTTGAAGAATGATACTGTGCAAGCAAACAAATAGCCTCCATTGAAGCCATTGGAAGAGCATGGACTGATTGAGTTGCACTAGTTTTAGGAGGTAAACTTGAGGAAGAAAAATTTCTAGCATAATGTATCTTTAAGAAATTATTTAAGGCAAAAGGAAAGGAAGATTGCAAATCAAGCACATAGTACCATGAGTAGAGGTTATTGTGAAATACAAAAATGAAAAAGAGTAGTAAAAATTTGCTTAGATTGGGAGATGTCAAGAAGAATTAGAGAGGGAGTTTCTAAGAGCTTCCCAAGTTGTGATATAACCATAATTGAGAGGGAGACATTAAGAGCCATTCAAGTTGTGAGATATCTAGTAGAGAAGGATGGGTACATAGAAGGGATCCACTAAAGCATCTCATGTCTAATTATTGAATAAGATATAAAAAAGCAAAATTCCTATGATTGAGATAGATTTGAGAGAATCTATCATATAGAACATGCAGTCAAAGGAGGATGAGATCCATCCTAAGATAAATATTGAGAGACTAAGCGTCCTTTCATTCATCTAAGTGTCATTACATAGTAGTAGACATAGTTGAAGGTTGAAGCACTAGAGAATACTAAATGATAGAAATATTAAGAGTGTCTAATTGATATTGCATTATCATAGTAGCTAAAAGTTGAAGGACCAAAATATTGTTTTGGGATAGATTGAGTGTCTAAGTACTATTGTGTTGTAGAAGCAATTGATAGTTTGAAGCACTAGAGAAGACTATGCAAAAGAACATATTAAGCACCTTAGCATCATTGAGTAGAAGAAAAACTAGTTGTAAGTTGGAGTGCTAGAGAAAACTAAGCATTCAAATAGACTAATCATCATAACACCATTGTGTTGCAAAAGTAATTGATTTATTGAAGCACCAAAGAGAATTGAGCTCTAAAAAAATATTAAGTACCAAATTTATATGAGTATCATTGTAAAACCTACAAGCACCCTAAGCAAAATTGAGACATTAGCACCTAAGATATTTATAATTTTTTTAGACTAATTGAAACATCTCAAGTTTTATTTAATTTTTGAGGAATGCTTAAGATAATTGGATGATGGTAATCAAAGAGCACCTTGGCAATTTAATCACCATTTGACGATGTCTAAAGAATTTGTTGTAGGTTTTATAAGGTATGATTTAAAATAATTTTATTTTGTTGTAGGTTTAAATTGCATTGAGTATTTTAATAAATGGAGAGCAATAAGGTTTTATAATGTTAGAAAATATAGCAAAATTATGTGCAAGCAGAAAAACACAATAACACAGGAAAAAAACAGTAACACTGATTTTACGTGGAAAACCTGCAATCTGCAGGAAAAACCACGGGGCAATGGCAGCTTGATCTTTTATTTATTTTGGAAAAATTACATTCAATCATCATTTACATGCAAGGGGTCATTTCTATTTTATAGAAAAAACAAAAAAACTATTTGTTTCCTCTTCCAAAGGAAGAGTCCAAAAACTATTTGTTTCCTCTTCCAAAGGAAGAGTCCAAAAAACTGTTTGTTTCCTCTTCCAAAGGAAGAGTCCAAAAGATTGTTTGTTTCCTCTCCCAAAGGAATACTATAGAATATTGTTTGTTTCCTCTTTATAAGCTGCACCACCATGCACCTCTCTGTTGAAGAACATTGGAGCTCTGGATATTGACTTCACCTCCTAACATTCTCCCACTTGAAGTTGATATACAAGAATTATTTTGCCTATGTTTTTCCATCCAAGTGCCAATTGCCCAATGTTGCCCTTATCACATTTTCAGCAAGCCCAAAGAATTTTTGCACCACTCAAACTTCTTTGTCTTGATCGGCTTAGTAAGCATATCTGCAGGATTCACTTCAGTGTCAATTTTTTGCAACAGGATCCTACCTTCTTCCACCACATTTCTTATAAAGTGGTACTTGACATCAATGTGTTTCGTGTGATCATGGAATGTTGGGTTCTTCACTAGATGAATAGCACTTTGGCTATCACAATGCAACATAATTTTCCCCTACATTACCTTGAAGTCACCCAAAAGTCACTCTAGCCAAATTGCCTCTTTGCTGGCATGAGTCGCTGCAATATATTCTGCTTCAGTGGTTGATAAAGCCACCACAGACTGCAACTTAGAAGCCCAACTCACAACTCTACCAGCAAGAGTGAAATTATATCCTGTAGTGGACTTTCTCCCATCCCTATCTCCACCATAATCATAATCCACAAAACCTTTAACTTGCAAACTATCCGATCCGTAGTAAATAGCAGCATCTGAAGTGCCTCTTAAATATCTAAATATACACTTCACAACATTCCAATGCTCCTTACTAGGATTTGCCATGTACCGGCTAACTACTCCCACTGCTTGGGCAATATCCGGTCTGGTGCTCACCATGGCATACATGAGGCTTCCTACTGTTGATGAATACGGTACACAATACATGCTTGTCTTCTCTGCTTTTTTTCTAGGACACTAGTTGGAAGACAATTTTAAGTTTGAAATAAGTGGGGTACTAACTGGTTTTGCATTCTGCATATTGAAGCGTTGCAGAATCTTTTCTATATATGACTTTGGACTTTACCAGATCTTTCTTCCTTTTCTGGTCCTCGTGTATCTTCATCCCTAAAATTTGGTTTGTTGCTCCTAAATCCTTCATTTCAAATGTCCTAGACAACTGAGCCTTAAGATCAATGATTTTCTTCATGCTGGGGCCTGCAACCAACATATCATCAACATACAACAACAAAATAATAAAACTGCCATCATCAAACCTCTTATAGTATCGACAATGGTCAGATTCACTCCTGTTGAAACCTTGGCTCTTCATGAAGGTGTCAAATTTCCTGTACCACATCCTTGGTGCATGTTTCAACCCATACAAAGATTTCTTCAGTCTGCAAACCAAATGCTCTTTGCCTCTTTTCTCATAGCCCTCAGGCTGATCCATATAAATCTCCTCCTCGAGATCACCATGCAAGAAAATAGTCTTTACATCAAGTTGCTCTAGTTCTAAATCCAGTGCAGCTACAAGTGCAAGTAGAACTCTAATAGTAGTCATATTCACAACTGGAGAGAAAATTTCACTAAAGTCAATACCTGACTTTTGCACATAGCCTTTTGCCACCAAGTGAGCTTTATAGCGTTCCAACAGCCCATCGTTGTTCTTCTTCACTTTGTACACCCACTTGTTTCCAATAGTCTTTCTTCCAAGTGGGAGATCCATAGGTTCCCACATTTTATTCTTGTGAAGTGCCTCGATTTCCTCCTCCATGGATTTCCTCCACTTTTCTGCATTCTCAGACTCTCTAGCTTCCTGAAATGAACTAGGCTCACCATCATCAGTTAACAAAGCAAAAGAGGACTGATAAACATGAGAATACCTTTTCGGATACTTTTGTGGACGTGTAGATCTTCTAACCCAATGATTTGTTGATTGTGGCTCTTGGTCTTGTGACTGTTGTGGTTGCTCTACTTGCTGTTTTGCATGCTAGTCAAAAAATTTAGCATGATGGTCAAAAATTTTAGCATGCAAATTTTCATTTTCATCTTCGTTCATGTCTACTTCAACTGGTACAACATTAGGTGTTTGTTGTACCTCCTTCCTTTGCATGGATTTTTCATCAAAAATAACATCTCGACTAATAATTACCTTGTGGGCAGTAGGATCCCACAGTCTATACCCCTTTATTACATCTCCATAGCCGAGAAAAACACATTTGCTTGACTTCGAGTCAAGTTTGGACCTTTTTTCTTTAGGCACATGGGCAAATGCATCACAGCCAAAGGTACACAAATGAGAGTAATCAAATGGCTTACCACACCAAACCTCCTCTAAAATTTGTCCATCCAACGCAGCTGTAGATGACCTGTTAATGAGGTAAACAGTTGTATTAACAACCTCTATCCAGAACCTTTTATCCAACATGGATGCGCTGAGCATGCTTCTTGCATGTTACATGATTGTGTGATTCATTCACTCAGCCACACCATTTTGTTGTGGAGTATATGGTACAGTCTTCTGGTGCTTACTTCCTTATTGCATACAAAATTTATCAAATTTCTTGGAGCAATATTCACCCCCATTATCTGACCTAAGACATAAAACTGGCTTGCCCAAACTTTTCTCTACTCGAGTTTTGAACTCTTTAATTTTTTGCAAAGCTTTCGACTTCTTCTTCAGAAAATAAACCCACACTCTCCTAAAATAATCATCTATAAATGTCAGAAAATAGATGGCACCATTTAAGGACTGAGTGGGGACTGGTCCAAATATATCTAAATGTATAAGTTGCAAAAAATTAGAACTCTTACCAGGGCTTGCAGTAAACCAAACTCTCTTTTGTTTACCAAAAATACAGTGCTCACACAAGTCTAAATTGCAAGACTTAATCCCAAAAAGCATACCTCTGTCATGCAGAATTTTTAGACCTTTTTCACTCATATGGCCTAGGCGATGATGCCATAGCATTACTGCATCTTGAACTAAAGTTTCTACTGCTGCATGGTTCGTCACCGTATCACCGCATAAACGATATAGGGTTCCATAAGATTCTCCCTTTGCTACTACAATAACACCTCTAGTAATTTTGCAATAGTTGTTACCGAAAGTGACAGAATACCCTAGCTTATTCATCATCTTGATTGAGAGTAAATTCTTTCGCAAATCTGACACATGTCGCACATCACATAACATCCTTTCTCTACCATTGTCCATCCTGATCCTTATGTCCCCTCTTACCATAATTTTTAAAGGGTGATCATCACCCAAGTAGATCTTCCCACCACTATATGGCTGATATTTGTCAAACTAGTCTCTGTGAGGAGACATGTGGAAAGATGCACCCAAGTCCAAAACCCAGGTATATAAAACAGATTTGTTGTTGCTGATATAGAAAGCCTCACATGTTGTCGTCTCTCCAGAATTTACTGTACTGGCCTCAGCTGAAGGCTGAAATTGGTTTTCACCATTTTTTTCTTTTTTAACTGCCAACAATCCTTCTTTAAGTGCCCTGGATTCCTGCAATGCCAACACTTCCCTTTCAGCTTGCATCCTTTAGACTTAGATCTGGACTATGATCTACTTTGTTGACTCTTCTCGAAAGATCGACCTCTCACAACTAGGGCTTCATTGGTTGAGGATTCCAAAGACGTTTTTTGCCTCAACTCTTCTGCCAACAAAGCGACTACCACATCATCAAAAGTTAGAGCTCCTGATGATGAATTGTTGATGGCCATCACCAAATGATACCAAGTCTCCGGAAGGGAACAAAGTAGGGTGATAGCTATGTCCTCATCCTCCATATTCACATTAATTGAAACCAGTTTACTGATAAGGGTATTAAACTCATTCAAGTGATCTGCCACAGATGAGTCCTCCTTCATCCTTAGGCTGTAAATCTATTTAAAAAAAAAAAACCTTATTTGTTGTAGATTTCATCTCATACAACTTTTCAAGCTTCTTCCAAAGGGCTTCCGCGGTTTATTCTTCAACAACATTGAACAAGACAGAGTCCGCTAGGCATAGACGGATTGTAGAAATTGCCTTCCTATCCAGTGTTTTCCACTCCTCATATTTCATGTTGCTTGGTTTACTCGCGACCCCTTTCAAAGCTAGGGCTTGGTCATTTTGAACCAACAAATCCTCCACCTTCACCTTTCATATGGCGAATTTCCTGCCATCAAACTTTTCAATCTCAAACTTGGTTACACTTCCAGTCATTGTTGCAGCTCCCACTCGCACAAAACCCTAGGCTTTGATACCAGATGTTAGAAAATATAGCAAAATTATGTGCAAGCAAAAAAACACAATAACACAGGAAAAAAACAGTAACACAGATTTTACGTAGAAAACCTGCAATGTTCAGGAAAAACCACGGGGCAATGGCAGCTTGATATTTTATTGATTTCGACAAAATTACATTCAATCATAATTTACATGCAAGGGGTCATTTCCCTTTTATAGAAAAAACGAAATACTGTTTGTTTCCTCTTCCAAAGGAAGAGTCCAAAAACTGTTTGTTTCCTCTTCCAAAGGAAGAGTCCAAAAAATTGTTTGTTTCCTCTTCCAAAGGCAGAGTCCAAAAGATTATTTGTTTCCTCTCCCAAATGAAGACTACAAAATACTGTTTGTTTTATCTTTATAAGCTGCACCACCATGCACCTCTCTGCTGAAGAACATTGGAGATCTGGATATTGACTTCACCTCCTAACATTATAAAGTTAAAAAAAAAAAAAAAATTAATTGAAGTGATTTCAAAATTTTGATTTTTGAAATTTTGAAATTTTTGAAAAGTTAAAATTAGGGAATTAAAAGGAATTCTATGTTTGATGGAATTTTTTTATTTCAAAAACTTCATTTTTGAAAAAATTGAAATTGATTAAAGTTTAGAGAGATAAGGAAGTCTACTCCAAAAGAAAAAGTAAATATTGCGATTGATTATAATTTTACAAATTAGAATTCTTTATTTAAAATTTGGGAGCTATAAGGTTTCCAACTCCAAAGAAATTGATTTTGTGAACTTTGAAGATTTCTTTAAATATTTTACATTGGAAAATTTGATTTGAAAAATAAAAAATTGAAATTTTGAGTAATAAGGAATTCTACTCCAAAGGAATTTATTTTTTTGAAGAAAAAAGTAGATTTCAAATAAGAATGAATGCTCATGAAAAAGAAAAAGTTCCTAAGAGTCAAGAATTAACAGAGCATATTCAATTTATTAAAAATAAAGCTAAAAATATCATTTTTATGATTCCCAAGCAATGTATTGAAAATGTTTGTAAAGAAAATAAAACAAGTTAAGAATCTACTATGATATCAAAAAGAACTACAAAATCAAAAAATTAGTTTTTAATTCCCATCAAAGTTTATCCAAAAGTAAACTTTAAACAAAATAATAAGTTTGGACATAAGACTAAATATTTCTCGAGACAGGTTCATTGCCTAAATTATGGGAGTCATAATCATACTAAAAAAACATGTTGGTACAAAGGGAATGATGTCCATGAACGAAATATTATGAAGGAAATTTTACTAATGCCATTGGATGAAGTACTCAAACAGTTTATTATTAAAGCAAAGCTTGAAATCATTAGAATTATAGAAAATATTGTACCAACAATGATATAGAAGATAAAATTGGATTAGTACTAGAATCACATGCAATGTCGAAACTAGTGGAAACAAGTACAAGATGAATATAATGATTGAAGACTAAATTTTTTCAATAACCAAATAATGTAATAGATACAAGATGAATATAATGATTGAAGACTAAATTTTTTCAATAACCAAATAATGTAATAGAGGGGGTGTTGGAGAATATTACATTATTTGGCACATGCTAAAGTACCCCTATGGTACCTATGGTACAAATGTAAATACTAGAATAGGATTTGAGTCCATAGTTTAGGAGTGTGATTTATATTTTCCTTATGTATATGTCTATGTGTGAGATTTGTACAAGTGTCATGTATTTATGTGTGTAAGTGTGAAGAGTGAGAAAGTGCACATGTCATGTAGTAAAATGTGCAAATAAAATGTGTAAGAGTAAATAGAGAGTCAAGAGTCATGTATACAAGTGGTAATATGAGAAGCCAAGAGGCATGAGAGGTTTATCTTATGCAAGGAATAGTAAAGGTTTTATCTCTCGGATATGTGAAGACAACAATAGTCATATATTCCAAGAGTCACCTTTTTAAGGTTATACAATAAAAGGACTAGTGGATATTGAATCTTGTATATAGTTTGAGCGATTCTATTGTAATTTTTCTTCATGTTATTTGCATGAATGATATTGACCATTTAATTCATGTTATTGTTATTTACATGAATGGTATGTTCATTGATATTAAATTGCTCTAATATTTGAGATGACTCAAGATCTTGATATTGGAACCTGTGATAATCTAGCAAACCTCATAAATATTATCCTTGTAATATTCAAACTAAGTCACTTGCTTTGGTATTGTCATTTTCCTTATGTGTTGTATTAACCTTCATTCATTTGGAAATTATGACATAACATTATACTTCTTTCTTTATTATCCTTCATAATTCTTTGATTGTCATTAAAATAAATTTTCTATTTTGGATCAATCTATCTTATTTTTTCTTCAAAGGAGCCAAGGTGTATTTCCTACGACTTGTCTCAATCATTATAATACTTGATCTTCTATCCTAAATAGCCTTTGCATAATATCGTCATGGTCTTCCCAACAAGACATGTCAAATATCCATGGCAACTACATCATACAAAATTTCATACCTAATCTAAAAATTAACTAGACATTAATTCATTGCAAACTAATGACTATTATGAACCCATGACATCTTATAAGGACTAGGATACACTATCATTTTCAGCCCAAATTTCTCTATAATTTCACTTAACATCAAATTATTAGTATAACTACTATCTATAATTACTTTGAAATGCTCCCACTACCTATAAATGGTTAGAAATTAACCTTTTATTTGCGAAAAAAAACTTAAACTCAAATGTTTTCTATATGGATTGATAAGCGAAAATGACATCTAAATTATTTTGGCTAGAAAAATGTTCAAAAGTAAATCTTAACGATAAAAGATTTTTTTTTTCAGATGCTTTAGGAGAAATTGGGAACAACATTTGAATTGCTTTTATTTGGTTGCAAGACATATGAAATTGGTCATTGGAGAGATCATTTTATAAAGATTTTTCTTATTTGTTCTCTCTTGTATTATCTACAAATAAATCTCTTGGTTTCACTAGTTCCTCCATAAGTTTGGTATTCGCTCAACAATTTGGTATAAAACTTGAAGATATGCTTCAAGCTTTAAATATTTGTACACGTGATCATTTCTTTAGTTGTGAACAAGTGGAATGACGCCCTCGATCACCTTAATAAATTACACATGGAGAGCAAGGTCATGCTCATCTTAGAGCTTAGTTGTGCTGCCATATGCTTCCCTCTCCAACTCTATTTTCTCTATTACTCTACTCTCTTCCAAAACAAGAAAACAAATTCATTGATATTTGTACTCTAAATTTTGTGGCCTTTAATATCTAGGTTCTAGGATCATAGGATTTACATCTTTCAAATATTTTATGTAGAATTACAACAATGCTTAAGATATCTTGGGAATTATTCTCCATAAATCAATGGCCTACTGGATGAAGGTCTCTATAATCTATGTTTTAAGGATCTAAGATCTAATTCTTTGGAGGTCCAAGGCATCCAATGGCAAAGTCTATAATTAGGTTATATAGGGCAACGTTTATAGTTTGAATATGTTAGGTAATTTAGCTTGGTTATGACTAGTAGGAAGTCTATTATCTATGCTTGGGAGTGTATTTATTCATATCTTATCTTCATCTTAGAAATACCAACAACTTACCCTTGAATGCCTTATCCAAAATTGAAAAATCATCCTAGACCCAAGAATCTAGTGGATATATCCCTTCTTTACCTTACACAAGACCAATCAGATTAATTTCTTAACTTCCATCAACATCTTAGTTAAGACCAATGAGTTGATCTTTTACAACTCTTTTCCATGTTCATATAAGACTAGAAATAGGGTTTATTCAATTACAATATAAGACAAATGAGTATAGTTTATTAACTCCCTTCAATGTGTTGTTAAATTCTAGTGAATTTGGTTTGTTCAACACCATTTTACATTTGATATTAGACTAGCAATTTTAATATCTAACTCTTTTCAACGTTTGTTGAATACCCATGAGTTAGTTTGTTCAAATCCTATGTTAAATAAAAGAACAACGAGTAACTAACTTTACCCCCCTAACATCTTGTTCTAAACCAATGAGTTTATTTATTTAAATCCCTTGTATGTATGATACAAGACTAGTGAAATTTGTTTTACTAATTCTTTTTATTGTCTCATTGAAGACCAATTAGTTGGGATTATCAACTCTCTTCTGTGTATTATTATAAAACTAGAAAGTTATGTTAACACCCTTCAATATCTTGTTATAGTATAATGATACATGTCATTTAAAATTAACTAGACATTACTAATTCATGACCAATTGATGTCCATTATTAAGCCATGACATTTTCTAAGGATGAGGATACACTATCATTTCATTTAAAAACAAATTAATATTATAACCACTATCTATAATTACTTTGCAACACTCCAACTACTTTAAATGGTTGAAAATTGACTTTTTATTTGTGAAAAAAATCAAATTCAAATTGTTTTTGGAAGGAACGCAAAGTGAAAACATCTAAATTATATTGTTTGGAAAATAGTGAAAAGTAAAACTTAATAGTAAAAGTTTTTTTTCAAAAGCATTGGCTAAGATTGGGAATAAAATTTGAATTGATTTTATTTGGATGCAAAAAAGAAGAAATTGGTTATTGAAGAGATCATATTATTAAGCTTTTCCTTCTTTTTCTCCTTGTGTATTGTGTGCAAAGAAATATCTTTGTTTCTCTAGTTCCTCCATAAGCTGCATCCTCAGTCAACAATATGGTAAAAAACATGAATATATGCTTCAAGCTTTAAACATTTATACACTTGTGATCTTTTCTTAAACTATGAACAATTGGAATGACACCCCCGACCACCTTAATAAATTACACATGGAGAACGAGATCATGCTCATATTGGACCTTAGCTATGATGAGATACACTCCCCACTCCAACTATGTTTTCTCTACTGCTTTGCTTTTCTCCAAGACATGAAAATCAATTCATTTAGATTCATACTCTAAATACTGTAGACTTTAATATCTAAGTTCTAGGATCTCTGGGTTTACATCTCTCAAATATTTGATGTAAAATTACAACAATGCTTAAGATGTCATAGGAACTATGCTCCATAATCAATGGCCTAATGGATGAAGGTCTCTATAATATAAGTTCTAAGGATCTAAGATCTAATGATTTGGAGGTCCAAGACATCCAAGGGCAAAATCTATAATCAAATGTTTTAACCCAATTGAAAACTTGGACAAGTCATCCTATTTTGTTATGATTTTGGTCAATCTAGTTCTACTATGCAAAGTCTATGATATATGTAACAATGTTTTCTTGCTTTGTGACTTGATCATCAATAGACTAAACTTTATTATTTTGGCTATCATCTTCCTGTATTGTTTAGCACTAATTAAGGAAACAAAGGTAGGAGAAGATACATATGGTATTTGAAAGCACAAACCATCACTAGTGAGGATGACACTTTGGGATGCAAACTCATCAACACCATGCTTCCTCAATATAAATGGTTAGTCTAAAATCACCACAGACATATAAGGGTAAATCATACACAGTTTTATCTTTCAAAGGCTTTTGATAGGTAATAAAGCTTTCAAGAGTATAAAAGTGATTTTTTCATTATAGATGGATCAAAGCAAAATTCCAAGTAATTCAAAGTACAAAGTTATGACCCTAAGAATGTGGTTAGGATAAAAATAGGTTTTTGGACATAGAGCCATATCCTAAAAATATCACATTCCTATATTATAATCTTAAGTTAATCAAGACTCTACATGACCTTATTATATTTTAAAACCTTTTAACCTTTAAAACCATCTTAATCAAAATGCTCTTAAAATCAATTGTGTATTTAAAAGTTGATTACTATCTTCAAAACATGCATCTCCTTAAGAAAAAAATATTATTAAAAATAACTTAATATTCTTGAGCTTGTCATTAATATTCTTTCCTATTTAACTTTTTGTTATAGTTGAATATAAATTTTGTTGTCAAAAAAAAATGAAGGACATATACATGTACGTTTTTTAAATAAATCATACCATATCTCCTTTCATACAAGAAATACAAAATAATTTAAATAAATTATGTATGTAAACTTTAAATTTTTATATTTAAAAAATTGTTTATGTGCAATTATTTTAAAATTAAAATTACTTATATTTTATAAAAGAATTTGAAAATTTTATATTAAAACAAAATCATTTACAATTTAGTATGAGACTTCCTTGAATCTTAATGAATAACAAATCTATATTAAAACTAAATATCTGTATTTATAACAAACTTTACATCATTACCTCATCCTTTAACCACATACTTTTAAGTTATAAAAATAAAAAAATTAAATTATATATATATATATATATATATATATATAAAGTAAGCACGCTATCAATGATCAATATTCTCGAACAGGTGTGCATTGAACCTTTATCCTTAAACAGTTCCAAGCAACATGTGATAAAATTTGTAACTCTAAAAAAAAAAATTTCTACACCTATGGGTAAATTGCATCTTGAATGACCACACAAAGCTAACAGATTTAGTAACTTTGGATATCATTAATGGTTTAATTATCCACTTTAATTTATATTGTGGTAAAAAAAAAAAATCTCAGGTTCTGTTTTAACTCAACTAAAATCAATTTGAAAATTTAACCAAAAAGAGTTGCTTGAGCTACAAGCAAAACAAATTTGAATTACCAGTTTTGACAAAGATCCGTTGAAGATCTGCTCGTTCCATTTCAGATATTTTGCTCTTCTTTACACGACATCGGAGTTCCTCTTCTGTTTTAGGCTCATTTGGCGTTAATGTTTTCAATCTGTGATATGCAGGTGATAAATCACGGGATCTCCGAGTCTGTGATGGATAGGATGAGAAAAATTGTGAAGGGCTTTTTTCTACTTCCGCGGGAAGAGAAGCTCAACTATGCAATGCAAGACAACCAAGGCTACGGCCAGGCATTCGTAGCTACAGAGGGCCAACGGCTGGACTGGGCCGATATCTTATTTTTGGCTTCTGCAACCCCTTGAAAGCAGACTGTTGAGTCAATGGCCTAAGGCTTCTGCAGATTTCAGGTATCCTACTTCAGGCATATCCAACTCTTCTCTTTCTATGGAACGCCCCGTACAATTTCATTAAACAAAACTTTTGGGTTTCCCTGTCTTTCCAGAGAGACAATGGAGGAGTATGGGATGCAGACACAAAAACTTGCAGAGTGGCTTCTGAGGGTTTCCCTGTCTTTACATCCCGATTGCTTTCTTCGGAGCTTCGGTGAATTCTTTGGAAGCGTGAGGATGAATTACTACCCACCCTGCCCGAGACCAGATCTGGTTTTAGGGTTAAGTCACCACTCTGACGGCACGGAATGACCAGATCTGGTTTTAGGTTTTAGGGTTGATCTCGGCACTGGCTTCGACTTCAATCTTTAGTCCCATAAATTATGTAGGTTTCGTCTGCTCTTCCCTTGGTTGTTCTCCTTGTTAATCATCATGAGTTGCTCGGCGAGATTGTTAGTAGATAGCGGCCGGGTTAGTCTGGGAGAATCCGGGTGCTCTTCCCACTCAACACACCAATCCACCGGAAGTAGTAGACTGGTTTCAAACTGTAGGAATGTTCAGCTTTCTGGAAATGGAAGAATACAAAGACAGTTGAAAATACAGTGCCATTTCACTGCTCCAATCTAAGAAAAGCCTATGATGGGAACGCACCGCACCGCAGCTGAAGATCAGAGCCCGAGCGGAAGTCACCGCAGCTGGAGATCAGAGCCGCGCAAAACGCCGGAACGCGAGAGCCCACTTCTTTCCCGGGCGAGCAAAGATATTTGGCGGTCCAGAAAGTGCCTGTCGCCGCTCTGAACGGCAATCTGACGGTCCAGAAATTTGGCGGGTCCAGAGAGTGGCTGCCGCCGCGAGCAAAGAGATTTGGCGGTCCAAGATCGGCAATCTGACGGCGTTTCAGGGGCTCGACCTCTCCGAAAATCTCACCGAAATGACGGCGTTTTTGGAGGACAGTTGTCAATACTCATTCTTACTACCATAAGACACCACAAAACACATGATCAAGATTAGTACAGGTAGGCCCTGCTTTAATATCCCGTATATTTACTTTGTTAAATATTATTTCATGAGGTAGGGCCTGCTTTAATATCTCGTATATTTACTTTGTTAAATATTATTTCATGTGACTCTATTTACAAACTACTGAATATAATTTCATTTGATTTTTTTTATTATTGTGAGTTATTGAAATATCTTTTGCTTAGAAAACAGTTGTCAATAGTCATTTGTAATACCATGAGATACCACAAAAACACAGGATCAAGATTAGTACAGGTAGGAGCTGCTTCAATCTCCCCTCTATTTACTTTTTTAAATGTTAGTCCATGTTACTCTATTTATAAACTAGAGAATATAATTTCATTCGATTTTCTATTATTGTGAGTTATTGAAATGTCATTTGCTTAGAAACCTGCACCTCATCCCTAAAACACGAAGAAGCATATGACTCTTATCTATAAAAGAAAACTGCACCTCATCCCTAAAACACGAAGAAGCATATGACTCTTATTTATAAACTACTGAATATAATTTCATTTGATTTTCTATTATTGTGAGTTATTGAAATGTTTTTGGTTAGAAAAACTGTACCCCACACCTAAAACAGGAAGAAGCTTTTTTAAGTCAAGATGTCATGTTAAGAAGCATCTAAACTATCAAAATCATTTAGGACTTTTACTTTTCTCATCCTTCAGTTGTCAAGATTGTTGGGGCTATCCCAACAATCTTGCAGTAGTGCTCATTTATTAATGCTAATTTATTGGGGATATCCCAACAAGATGTTGAGGAGATTTCTATCTGTCAAAATCTCACAGTAGTGCTCATTTAGTGATAAATTTTTTGGTTTAACAACAGAAAAGCATGTATGTTTGAAATCGTTCGGGGTGCAGACTGAGAGAGGGTAATGCAATAGTAATGGGGAAGAGTATAAATATTAAAAAAATAAACAGAGATCGCTGTAAATCCTTTAAGTACAAATATTTCTGTTTGAAAGATATGCTTTGCCCCCACAACACACGATCTTATTTATTGCCCACGGGATTTGGCAGATTAATTGTTTCCATCCACTTCACATCAAAAATGTAGCATTCTCTGGCCAACACGACATTCCATCAATAATCATGTGTTGATGTTTTTCCAAGCTAATAACACATCCAAAATTGATATAAATCCGCCGTACTTCCTCACTCTCCCATCCCCCTCTTGATATAAGAGGGTATGCATTCAGCGCTTGATAGAAGAGGTATACATTCAACGCAGTTGCTTTGCCAGACATTTCCTTAATTCTATATATATAATCAAATGTTTTAACCTGTATTCAATTACTTTCTTCCGCCCGTCAACGTCGAGTGCCTCAACTTCTAAATTATATAGGAGTTCAGAAAAAATAATAAATTAGTTAAAATCATAATGTTTAGAATAAATGAAAAATTAGTTAAAGTTATAATGTTAGGAATAAGCTGGATGGTAGTGGTAGAGTGTTTATCAGTTGTTGTTTTAATTGAATTTTAGTTGGACCTCATTGAAAGTTGGGCTTTTGATGGTATTATCAAATTCTTTAAAAATGTTCAAGCATTGTTGGGTTTTTGATGGTATTATCAAATTCTTTAAAAATGTTCAAGCATTGTCAGTTGGTTGTTTCAATTAGATTCCAGTTAGATGTCCTTGAAGGTTGGGTTTTTATAGTATTACCAATTTCCTTAAAAGAGTTCCAGGGTTGTCAGTTGGTTGTTTTAATTAGATTCCAGTTGGATTTCTTTAAGGGTTGGGTTGCTCTCTTATTACTAATTTTCTTAAAAGAATTTCAGCATTGTAGTTGGTTGTTTCAATTGGGTTTTCAGTTGGATGTTCTTGAAGGTTGAGTTTTCATGGTATTACCAATTCTTAAAAATAATTTTAATTCCTAAAATAAAGTAAAGAGAGTTCACATGGCATTACCAATTTCTTACAAAAAGTTTCAACTCCTATAAAATAAAAAAAAATGAAAAAAAATTAATGTAGAACAAAATTTTATTATAAAAATATACTAAAACAAAATTAACAGATTAAAATTTATGGTTTTTTAAAATGCTTTCATCCCACTTGGAAGAATACAACCGCCCAAGGAAATAAGTGAAGAAGAGTACCACACGTCTATTGGACTTAATTGAGAAGAGTACGACAGATCTATGTTGTCCAATTCAAAGCATCATTATCACATTAAAGACTCCGATAAATTATCACGAATTAGACTCCCAGAAATCATTTCCTTTTATAGCCTAAGATGGATTTTTTTTTTTTAAAGGGAAAAACCCCTTGCGGGGCCGCCTTTTTGGTTTAAGAGACCATGGACAGGAGGTTTGACGAGGTTTTACACCGTCAAAGTCACCCGGGATCGCACCCAGCCCTACCCGCACCAACATTATCAATTGGATTTTTGATACCCAATTCAGCTTTTTGGTAGGGTGGAAATTCGAACCTAAGACCTCCCTTGGAGGATTGCCCTCTCCTCTCCAACTTACCTACAACACCTGGGTCCTAAGATGGATTCTATAATATGAATGATTAAGATGTTAATTAAAACGATCTTAGTCGTTTAGAAATAAATGTTCTCTTTTTAAAAAAGAAATGGAATAAAGTTATATAGTTTTGTAGTGAGTACAAGTCACACAAACTTTAAAAATAGAATATAATTTAAAATCATATCGGTTAGAATTAAAAAATGTATATTAAATTTCATAAGATTTTTGTAATTAATGAGAGTAGTTGTCCTTCTTGTCCTTAAACAAAGAAATTTGAGACTAGTTTCAAATTTTTTTGTTTAAGAGGAAAAACTGTACCTCACCCCTAAAACTGCAAGGTTATTGTAATAAATGAGAGTAGTTGTTCTCCTTGCCCTCCTTAAACAAAGAAATTTGAGATTAGTTTCAAATTTCTTTGTTTAAGAGGAAAAACTGTACCCCACCTCTCAAACAGGAAGAAGCATATGACTCTTATTTACAAACTACTGAATATAATTTTATTTGATTTTCTATTATTGTGAGTTATTGAAATGTCTTTTGCTTATAAAAACTGCACCCCACCCTTAAAACAGGAAGAAGTTTCTTTAAGTTAAGTTATCATGCTAAGAAGTATCTAAACTATCAGAATCATTTAGGACTTGTACCTGATCTCTCTACATCATTCAGTTGTCATTGGGGCTATCCCATGCTGGTGTGACAATCAATTCCCTCGTGTAATTAATGGACTAAGTTGCATCAATTCCCATGTTAGATAAACCTTTTGGGGTCCGTATCAGTGTGAATCTTGTGTTGCTTTTTGTTCTCAATGTTTATACAGTCACATGGTTGTTTTAAATTTAATTGTTAATACATCCAAAAAAAAATGGTCTATGAACTAATCTAACTAGATATTATCACATCGGACTCTCTTAAATTTTAGAAAATATTGGTCGAATATTGGCTGGGTTGGATTTTGAACCCAAGGCCACCTACTCCTTTTCACGGCTGTTCCCCTGTTGGAATCATATGTTATTGCCTGCACTCTCTTAAAATTTTAGAAAATATGATGATTTCTCAATGAGCCTATGGGCTTCCCATTTATTCCGTGTGTATGTGGTGTTTAACTCAGGTATGTATGTGCGAATTAAATCAGGTATAATTGTATAAATCTGTCATGAGGATGAGGCCAATTCCGACACTAAGAGTACAATTGCCTTGTTTGGTGGAGGACGAATAGGGTTTGACCAAAACTGGTTTTTAATCAAACATCAAATCTTACTGTGCACATCTTCCCCCTTCCCCCACAATGCTCAAATGAAATCAGTTGCGTAGTTTTTTCTTTTTTCATCCATCATTTATACAACATTCACAGCTGGAATTGTTTGATTGTTAACAATGGTGTTAATCTTCAAGCATAAGCTTTATCTTGGGTTGTCTTAAGTTAATGTATTAAAAATGTTAATCATCACAACAACAACAACAAATTAGAACTAGACAATGAATAGTGGAAATAATGGCAAACAGCTCCAGCAAAAGCGACCTAACATGCCCATCCCTGATTGGAATGGTTGTCAAGAGCCCCTCGCACTGCTCATCAAAGGCTTCAGCCAGTTATTAAGACCATCAGTGCCAACTCAGAGGTGCTAGTATTGGAATGGTTGTCAAGAGCCCCTAGCACCGCTTATCAAAGGCTTCAGCCGGTTATTAAGGCCATCAGTGCCAATTCAGAGGTGCTAGTGTGGCACCACCATGACCTACAAATGAAAAAATTCTTTTAGTCTAACGAATTTTATTATGCTTAATACACATAGGTATAAATAATAGTATTAGTAAAAATATAATTATTCGTAGACATTTAGTAGACTTTTTCTATAAATTTGAAAAAATGTTTATTTTTTATTATCTAAAATAATAATTATTTTTAATTTTTATTTTATAGTTGTAATAATTGTAATAATATAATATGTATTTTAATTAAAAATTTATATATATATATAGTAGGATCTTATTATTTTCGATGTTTAACAAGCGTGAACTGGGGGAAGTGCTTGGGCTAACAACTGCCCTAAAACTCAATGTGAGGAGTACCCCAGGAGATTTTTTATTTTTATTTTATTTTTCATATTATTATTTAATTATTTATAATGTTTAATAATATTATTTTATTATATTATGATATTAATTATTTTAAAAAATTTGCTATGTGAGATTAATATAGACCTCAATTATATTATCTTATAACCATGTATTAATAGTACAACTTGGCTATTATACATTAGAACCTTCATCTTAACATTCTATTTATTTGTAATGATGTCATTTGTAGATGTTAATAGTTAGTATTGATCAGGGTAGGATTATATAATGTACTATACATTTGAAAATCCTTGATCGTTTTCCTCTTTAATTGAGAGGAGAGTTTTCCTCTTTAATTGAGAGGAGAGGTGCTCTTCCCTTTTTAAATCAAGATTGAGCCTTGTCCCTAATTTCGAGTACAACACTTCTTCTTTTCAATTAAGATAAGCACTCTTGTTTAAAATAAGGGTCTATCGAGTACATAAATGACCTCTTAAGCTAAGGTCGAATGCTTATAACAAATCTGTTGTTAATCTGTATATAACATGCGACCTTGAAGTTTTGGAGAGATTCCTTCGACCTCTCTATCTGTAAGGGAGAAAGCCTCGACCCCCAACCCCACCCTCACTTTTATAAGGTAAGGTAAGGATAAGCACTCAACCTTAAACCCCACCCCAACTTTTATAAGGTAAGGTAAGGATAAGCACTCAACCTTAAACCCCACCCCCACTTTTATAAGGTAAGGTAAGGATAAGCACTCAACCTTAAGAGGATCAGGAGAGGGAGAGCCAAGTTATTACACACGGTTTATGGATCAAGGAGTCCCTTAAGATCTCCTTTTTGAAGTTGTTAATATGCTCTTAGATTATAGGTAGGTTGCTGAAATAGCCTAAAAGAAGAGTTAGGTTTAAAAGAATGCTTTAAAAGATTACTTTAAAAGCAAAGGGACGTGGCTTTAAATACTTAATGAGGATCGAGTGAGAAGGGTTGAGTTGCTCTTGTTTGAATTCTAAACACCTAACATTGAAAGGAAGATTTGGTTTAGCTTGTTTTGAGACCTTGATATAGAGAGGAGCCCTCTATCTCCTCCCCTCTTTGATAGTTGCTTTCTTCGATGGTTTTTCCTTTAATAGAATACTTTTGAAGGGGCTCACTTCCTCTTAAGAGTTGAGATAGAGAGCCTCTTAATATAATGCTAGATCGTTGTCACTTAAATGAGGATAGAGAGCAGATAGAGAGCTTTCATATAGAGAGTTTTCCCCCTTTCAAATTCCTTTCAAAAATCTTTTTTTTTTTAGTGAAAAACCCCTTGCGGGGCCGCCTTGGTCTAAGAGACCACGAACAGGGGGTTCTACACCGTCAAAGTCACCCGGGGGTTGCACCCAACCCTGCCCGCACCAACATTATCAATTGGATTTTGGGTACCCAATTCAGATTTTTGGTAGGGTGGAGATTCGAACTTGGGACCTCCCTTGGAGGATTGCCCTCTCCTCTCCAACTCACCTACAATACCTGGGTTCCTTTCAAAAATATTTAAAGGGGATATATAACTCTTCAATAGATCATGACATATTCTTAGCTTGCAGAGCACTTCCAAATGCTACCTCAAGAAAGAATCCATGCTAAGGAAGGGAAGGAAAGAAACATATTGTATGGAATAAAATAATCCATACCTCTCAAAAAAGCGGGTTGTGCCCTTTTTTAAATATAGAGGCCAACACCTTATCTTGCAATGACTTTACCGCTTTTAAAATAAAGAGGTCGATAGGAAATTACACAAAGATGATTCCTTTCTCCCCATTTAATAAGAGCGCAACCCCAACTCTCTCTATTTTGAAAGGGGGGAGGTTCAATAACAAGAGCTCTATTAAAAATCACAAAAAGGGAAGAAAGAAGAAGTATTAAGAAGGGCCCGATTCAAAGCTTTTACACTAAGGGCGGGCCTCCTCAAAGACTTAGGTTATAAAGGGGTGATGAAGAACCCTTTTAAAATAGAGGGCCCCAACCTTGAAATAGAAAGGCTCCCATTCTTGTTTTCTCTGTTCCGCCATATTGACTACATTAATTGAATATTGTTGATCCTCTCCCATTTAATGAGAAGAGAGTGCACCCCTCATTAAAAAATACCTTCTCCCATTCTTAAGAATCTTATTGGATGGGTTTTAAAACAAAAGCCTCTCTATTCATTTCTCAACAAAATCACACTTTTCCATACCTTCAAGTATGTCAACGGTCCCATGGTTTTTTTAAAGGGCCTCTTTGAAATGAGAAAATACTACCTCTATTAAATTAAAAGGGCTCGCTTCCCTCCCCTTCGGCTTTTAAAAGGTCCTTTTAAACATGGGGGGAATACTACTTCCAATTTATTTAAAAGGTTAAAATAGCTGGGCCATGGTGATATCACAAAAAATTGCTCTTTAAAAGGGTTAAACAACTCTAAAAATTAGGACCCACCCCCTTCCCAACCAAGCAAAAAAGTGATCTTCCGCTCTCTTATCTTAAGCCAAAAAACCCAAATAGATGAATGGAATGCCCTCTCTTATATAACATGCGCCCTCAGATCTCCTCTTTATTTTAAAAGGTCAACATCCCCACTCGAGACCCACCAAACAGGTAGGGGATAGGGATATAAATTTGATGTTTCTTGTATGTTTTCCATTCATCGTAAGAACAAATGGATGGATGTATGTGCACCGTGATTCAACTCTATCTCCTCCTAGCATATGTTGGTTGACAAATATGGCACCCTCCGCGACACCTCTCCTTTGCCGCTCGATTGAAATTGCATATCTAGATAGATAGTTGAGGGCACTCACTGAATCATAAATAAAGAGGATCATTTTTTAAAGAGCTCCAACTAAAACTAATCTTCAATGAGGAGGGGTGGACACATCATTCCCTAATCACAACACCCTCTCTCCCATATAAGATTAGCATTCAATCAATTTTGTTTAAGAGCTATCATGTGATTTGATTGAACTAGACTTTGAACAATTATAAGGAAGTCATTCTCAAGTTTGCTGCATCTTCTCTCCGATATTCCTAGGCATTGCGAAGCGTGTTATGGAATGAATCCTCTCTATTTTAAAATTTGATTCTTTAGGTGGTTTCAGTCAACTACACTTCTTATGAGGCACTTGCATGGAGTGTGTAACCATAGCAGGATTGGGTACCGGTTCGAAGTGGCTTGCTTATCTATAGAGGAAAGTTTTGTATATGAATGATAGAGAGCACTAGAGAGGTGAATAAGGTTGAGCCTTTCCATAAAGGTTTGATGGTTAGGTCAATTAGATTAAGTTCTCGAGGACAAAAACCTTGTCATTTTTGGAAAACTTCAAATTCAAGACTTAAAATTGTGTCTCCTCTCCTCTCTATATAAAGGTAAGTAAAGTCCTCTTCCCCACCATTTAAAAGGGTTGAGCCTTTTTTAGGGCCCTTTTAAAACATGAGGGGGCTTTCTTTAAAATAGAGAGATAGAGAGCAAGGTTTTATTTGATTAACGGGTCTAGTCATCCTCAGGGAAAGCTTAGAACGGGGTCATGAACAACTATGATCTTTAGAAGAGCTGCATGAAAAAGCATCTTTAATTGGGAGAGTGGTTCTTTTTGAAGCCAAGTCCCTTTAGTTTTAAAGAGCCTTATTATGTCGTTAACCTAAAGTCCTTGTTGAATTTGAATAAAGAGGCATGAACAACTATAGAGAACGAGGTTTTAAAATAGAGAGATAGAGAGAGGTTTTATTTGATTAACGAGTCTAGTCATCCTTAGGGAAAGGGTAGAACAGGGTCATGATCAACTATAATCTTTACAAGAGCTGCATGAAAAAGCATCTTTAATTGTGAGAGCTATTTTTTTAGAGCCAAGTCCTTTCAGTCTTAAAGAGCCCTATTATATTGTTAACCTAAAGTCATCTCCTCTATATAAAGGTGAGTAAAGCCCTCTTCCCCACCATTTAAAAGGGTTGAGTTTTTTTTAGGGCCTTTTTAAAACATGAGAGGACTTGCTTTAAAATAGAGAGATAGAGAGTGAGGTTTTATTTGATTAACAGGTCTAGTCATCCTCAGGGAAAGGGTAGAACATGATCATGAACAACTATGATCTTTAGAAGGGCTACATGAAAAAGCATCTTTAATTGGGAGAGCAATTATTTTTGGAGCCAAGTCCCTTTAGTCTTAAAGAGCCCTATTATGTTGTTAACCTAAAGTCCATGTTGAATTTGAATAAAGAGGCATGAATATGACTTATGGGAACATATCTATCCCTAAGATGAGCCGCATAAACTACTACATGTCGTAGGGAGCCAACCAAACCCTTGTTGAACTGTAGCTTGATGAGCCCCTACCTTGAATAAAATAAAAGGTCATGAATCTCTATGATCTATGGAGATGTTTCGTCTCTAAGAGATAATGGAGATTATATTTTTATGTAGATAATAGGGCTCAAAGTTATGGATAATGGAGATGTTTTCATTGTTAATAAAGGGGAGCTAGCTGATGGGCTTCCTTCTATCCTTGGTTGTTAAATATAGGTGAGCACTTCCTTCCTTTTAGAATAGATAGGTTAAATTCAAATTTAAAAAGGAGGAGGGACCTCTTGTCAAGGATCTCTTAAAACAAACTCGTTTGAAAATAGAGCTATTTGAAGAGAAGACTAAACTTTTGAGGGCTTTCGATTGGCCCGTTATATTGGAATAACGTTGCAACTCCTTTTTAAAATAATAGAGAGGACTTCTCCCCTTCAATTGATTGATTTTAAAAGGCCTATTTTTTCTCTTATCAAAGGAAGGAAAGGCATATAAAATAATTTGTCACTCCGTCCAAAACCAAAAAGAAAGAGAAGGGATTTTCGGGAAGGGAGTGGAAGATAGATGAGAATAATGATTGCTCTTTAAAATAAAATTCCCACCCAACCATAAGTTGGTCATTTATAGGTAGGACTCATCCCCTTATCGATGGAAAAATATTGGAAAAAATATGTCTTTTAAGGTGAAGGAAATTAACCCATTTACCATTTAGAGACCCACACCTTCCCTTGCAATGACTCTACCACTTTTAAAATAAAGAGGTCAGTAAGGAATTACACAAAGAGGATTTCTTTCTCCCCATTTAATAAGAACACAACCCCAACTCTCTCTATTTTGAAACGGGAGAGGTTCAATAACAAGAGTTCTATTAAAAATCGCAGGAAGGGAAGAAAGAAGTATTAAGAAGGGCCCGATTTGGAGCTTTTACACTAAGGGTGGGCATCCTCAAAGACTTAGGTTATAAAGGGGGTGATGAAGAGCCCTTTTAAAATAAAGAGGGCCCCAACCTTGAAATAGAAAGGATCCCATTCCTGTTTTACCTATTTCACCATATTGACTACATTGATTGAATACCGCTGAGCCTCCTAATGAGAAGAGAGTACAACTCTCATTAAAAAATACCTTCTCCCATTCTTAAGAATCTCTTTGGAGGGGTTTTAAAACAAAATACTCTCTAGTCATTTTTTAGCAAAATCACACTTTTCCATACCTTCAAATATGTCAATGACCCCATGGGTTTTTTAAAAGGACTCTTTGACATGAGAAAAGGCTACCTCTATTAAATTAAAAGGGCCCACTCCACTCCCCTTTGGCTTTTAAAAGGCCCTTTTAAGCATGGGGAGGCATACTATTTCCAATTTATTTAAAAGATAAAAATAGTTGGGCCATGATGATATCACAAAAAGTCACTCTTTAAAAGGGTTAAATAGCTCTAAGAATTAGGACCCACCCCTTCCCAAGCAAGCAAAGAAGACTCCACCTATATTTTCGAAGGGTAAAGGGCTTTATATATCCCTTGTGTGCTTAGGAATCAAGTAACCAATTTTATTTTAAGCTCATCCCCTGCACTATATTGAAGGGACTTGATCCGTTATGGAACGAGGTAAAGTGAATCCTATCCTTACGGTATGTGTTGTGTCTTGAGGGACTAATCCCTCCTTAAATATGGTAGGGTGGGTATTTTTTAAGATTGTCAAATCCAATGACTGTCCCCATCCCGCATCTCATGAGGATGGAAGTACGCATATTTGCATAAGATTGAGAACAACGTTGCGATTACCGATAAAAATCTCAATATGAGAGTCTAGAGAAATGCCATTTTTAAAATAGAGGGGGTCTCTCTCTCAAAAAGGAAGAATACAACTTTAGTGGATCGAGGAAGTGAATCTGTACCTCTCATTATAAAGCGAATTTCTCTCCACAATAAATAAATGAATTGTCACTCTCATCTAAAAAAGCCGGAAGTGAAATCAACATTTTAATTCGAACTCGGATGGATATGGGATATTTTCTGAAGCTAATTCCAAATCATTCTTTAAGAGCACCCAAACCAATGATTCTAATGATGATCCCAATGATTCCAATGTCAATGATTTCTTTTTGAATGCTCTCCTCCCCTATTTTAAGAAGGGCCTTTTGAGGTGAGGCTCTCCCCTTTAAAACTAAGAGGGCCTTTCCATAGGAACAAATTCCAATGATTCCAATCCCAACTAATCTATACCATGATTTGGTCAAGGTTTCAACTTTAGGGTAGGAGGGAAAAAACATGTTGAAACAACACGAGTGATGAATCGATTGGTAGTACCTAAGTGATTCAAGGGTTCGATTGTAGAAAAGGTGAATCCTTAAAATTGAGCTTATATAAGGTCTTCCTTTAGATCATAGAGGCCTTGAATCGCCTAAAAAACCCTCTTCTCCCCTCTATTACTAAAGTAAAACTCATTCATATTATCGCTTTTGTCAATCAATATAGCGACTTTAGGTGATCTACTTGTGATCAAAGCATGTGCATAGCCATGGAATGTATGCATGGGAGCCCGAGACCCTGCACTCCAAGGTATGGCAATTATAGATGTTTCATGTCATCTATACCTTTTTATTAGCCTATAATAAAAAATGGGAGGACCCTCTATTTTAAAAGGCCCTTTTAAACATTGGAAGCATCTCGTTATAAATATCAATTATACCTCCAACAATGAATAGATAGGTCGAGTCCATCATATGATACCATACAATATTGCTCTAGTAACATGAGGGATTACTATCCATTCGAACGATACCTTATCCATTCAAGCTATTGAGTAGGATTCTTCTTCATCTTCCCTTAAGGAGTCGCCCTCACATGGAGCCATATTCACTTATCCCTCGGCTCGTACCAACTCTTAAGGGTATGAGTGGACGCTTTGGATAGTTGGTATTCAAACTTCTCCTCTATTTTGAACCATTTACAACTTTTAAAATATGGACAGGTCGATTTGTCTATAATAGAGCCTCTCGCTATCTTAAGATGTTGAACCAACTACAGAAGGGAGAGGGCATCGCTAGGGAAGGTAGTTCATCACTATTTATACTATCAATAAGGGGATATATCTTACCATCAATGGGAAGAGTGACCTGTATGGTTCTAGGATCGATTATTTATTCATGCGAATGGTGCTCAACTCAACTCACAAAAGTGTATTTCAAGCTTTGAATCCTATTTTAAAAGTAATTTTGAGATTCCTTGAAGAGATCCCTTTTAAAATTGGTTCTTTATTCATGCTATGCAACTGAGCTTTTAAGGAATAGCTACACATTATGGATTCATACCATGCACCTTTCAAAATAGAGGGATCAAGCTCTTAAAATTGGAAGAGATCTTGAAGTATTGGAATACTATTTGGGGCTATTCCTCTTCCTTATGTGGCAGTTAGAGCTAAAAGATGAATGAAATAATCTCTTGGAGGTATTGGAATGAAATGACTGGTCAGGTGGTCAAGATCATTTATCGTCGGCTGCCTCTGGGTCGAGGGTCCCAACACCTTAAGAGGTAGATAACTCGTGGGGAAAAGGAAGAATGCCCATGTCGAGCCCCCCAATTTTTAAGACAAAAAGCCCCCCCACTTTTTAAAATCTAACGAAAAGTTTAATTTTGATGAAACCATAGAGATCGATTGATTCTTTGTTGGGGTGCACATCATAAATAGTTGTTGCGGGATGGGCAAGAACCCCTTCAAAGTTTATAAGCTTCTTGGTGATAACGAGTTTAAAACAACTTATTCTTCCTTCTCTTGGGTGAGCTCGATGAGAGAGAAAATGTCTTCTTTCTTGTCTTCTTTCTTTTAAAGGGGGGGTCAACTTCTTTCTCTTAAAGGTGGGGGTTGACTTATTTCTCTTAAAGGTGGGGAAAGGGGTGCGGCAAGAGACTTGACTGAGTTAGGAACTCGACCTTAAAATGTTAGAGACTCGACCACTTTTAGATAAGTTCACCAATTCCATAGTCTATAATAGCTAGTTGTTGTTCAACGAGCTAATTCTCATATCTAAGTGAGCTTTTTAAAGGGGGTTTTCATATAAAACAATAGAACTAAGAGGTTAGCCAAGAGGTTTATTCTAGCCTACAATCACACACCTGGCTCTAGAATCTTCTACCATTTTAAAGAGTCATTGCTCATTTCTTACCCTTTTAAATGGTGGGGGAGAGGAGAGCTTTTGAACCTTATAATAAATCATCAGTGATGCCTCTTTGAAGTTCTCTCGTCTCTAGGTAGATTTAGTTGGTGAGCTCTTTCCATGCCCTCTAAGCATAGTATCGATGAAAGGCTAAGTTGATCAACGAGTTTAAAAGTTTATAAGCTTCTTGGTGATAACGAGTTTAAAACAACTTATTCTTCCTTCTCTTGGGTGAGCTCGATGAGAGAGAAAATGTCTTCTTTCTTGTCTTCTTTCTTTTAAAGGGGGGGTCAACTTCTTTCTCTTAAAGGTGGGGGTTGACTTATTTCTCTTAAAGGTGGGGAAAGGGATGCGGCAAGAGACTTGACTGAGTTAGGAACTCGACCTTAAAATGTTAGAGACTCGACCACTTTTAGATAAGTTCACCAATTCCATAGTCTATAATAGCTAGTTGTTGTTCAACGAGCTAATTCTCATATCTAAGTGAGCTTTTTAAAGGGGATTTTCATATAAAACAATAGAACTAAGAGGTTAGCCAAGAGGTTTATTCTAGCCTACAATCACACACCTAGCTCTAGAATCTTCTACCCTTTTAAAGAGTCATTGCTCATTTCTTACCCTTTTAAATGGTGGGGGAGAGGAGAGCTTTTGAACCTTATAATAAATCATCAGTGATGCCTCTTTGAAGTTCTCTCGTCTCTAGGTAGATTTAGTTGGTGAGCTCTTTCCATGCCCTCTAAGCATAATATCGATGAAAGGCTAAGTTGATCAACAAGTTAGCTAGTCAATGAATGTCGAGCCCTCTTCCCTCTCTTTTCAAAGCCAGATATAAAGTGTTGCCACTTTGAGATTAATATGGAGAATCTCTTAACCAACCATAAGAGTGAGGGCCCTATCATTATTGAGATATGCGCCGAGATATAGAACATTGCTCTGTTATAATAACAAGGGTGCCCTACCCTTTTTAAAACGGAGAGGTATTGACCCCTCTCTATTTTAGATAAAGAGAATTCTATAGTATTTTTTTAGAAATTCAAGCTCTAAGCCCTATTTTGCCTTTAAAACATGGGGTTTAAATGGTGGGGGAGAGCCCTTTTAAACCCTAAGGTTGCTTGAAATAAAATAGAGGTTCAATCGATAGGCCAAGAGGGTTTTAATGTATGTAATAGACTTTGACAGGGGATACCATGCACTCGACTTGAATGGGTCCACCTTTCTGCTAGAAACAAACGAAGGAGAGTAGGTGCACCGACCACCCATTATTTCTTTCTCTTGCTCGAAGTAACTCAACCTCATTTTGTCCTCGGTATGGTTCTTCTAAAACGATTCAATATCGATTTAATTTGAAACTAGAGGAACCCTCCCCTTATTAAGGTTATTTTCTTCCCATTAAATATTTATCACATTTGAATGAGCTCTTGATCTATAATGGTCAGGTTGTCTAGTTAAGCACTTATTAAAGGTACCTTCATCACTATCCATTCCGTCTTGAGAGCTCGAGCTTTTTCTTATAGGGCATTTTTAAGGCTCTCTATTTTAAAAGGGCACTCAAACTCCAATGAATGATTAGGTCGACCCTTAATTTATTTAAAATCCTTGTCTTTACTAAAGGAGATCAACATCTTAAAGATCCATGCTCTCTCTCTGTTTTAAAAGGAAAAAAAACCCTCTCAATTGAAAAAGGGTCTAGCTATAGATAGAGGGCAACAGTCATTTGTTTATTCTAAATACTTGTTTGAATGAAGAATTCTTTTGTAGGTTGTTAATACATAGATAATATACTCACTCTTTTAAAGGCTTGTTGCTCCCTCAAAATAGAGGGCTTCAAAATATAGGTAAAACCCCTCCCCTCCCCCACCCCCACCATTTAAAAGGACATTTAAAAGGCAAAGGGTCGGGTCAGGTTTTTTTAAAACAAAACAAAACAAAACTTTTTCTTCTTTAGCTGACCTCGGCAAATGACACCTTTAATAAGCAAGGGGTTTATCCTGTGTCAAAATGAATAAACGTTTGGTTCCCCTTAAGAGCTTAATAATAAGCGAGTGTGGCTTGGCTTATATAGAGAGGAGAGCAAACCTCTCCTGATAAAATGTCTTAAGAGCATACTCACTTCTAAAGCTTCCTTGGGTGAGATTTCAAGGTAAGCGAGTACATAAATAACTTTTCTTTTCAAGGTCGCTTTTTAAATTAATAAGTTGGGAAATAAAGGGTTTTACTTATTTAATCAATTGAGGGTTTCTCTCCTTCAAACTTGGCCCTCTCCCTTTTGAAGGTATCTTATGTTATTACAAATGTAATATGAATCAAGTTGTTTTCTCTGGGTCGAGCTCTCCCTCTTAAGCTTTAAAAAGGGATTTTAAAATAAAAGGTCAATATTCTCTGTTTTAAAAGGGCTCTTAAAAGGGGACCTTTTAAATTAAGTTCTTTCATTTAATAGTTATTTTTTAAGACCCTCAACTCGTTCTAAGAATAGAGAGCTTGGATTCAAAGGGTCGAGTGCCCCTTTCAAAATAAAGAGCAGCCCTGGTAGTCTAACACAACCAATTGATTACGGGTGGGAAACCTCTCTATTTTAAGGTTAGCCAATTGTAAAATGGTCCTAGAACTTTTTAACGGAAGAAGGGTTACTCTCTTGATTCCATGTAAAAAGTCTGATCACCACATCTTGGGGTTGAAGAGGAAAGGAATATCAGGTTCCTACATCCAGCTTAAAGTTTTCAAGCTGTTGTGGAAGAGAATAGGATAATTCATTACCAAGAGAGTTGTGCCTTGACAAGGCATACGACAGAGAAGGGTTCAAACTTGCAACCATTAGGAGAGGCCCTTTTTAAAAATATCCCACCAATCAAGCTATATCATGGCATAGCTCTTGGGAAATATTGTCTATTCTATATGGCCAAATCCCTAATTTTTACACAAGTATACATAGTGTCTCCCCATTCCCTGTTGGTCTCGCAAAGTGATGAAACCACCCAACTCCCCGCTTGTCTCATCATTGGTTCCCTCTTATATAAGGTTCACATTTAAGGTTCTTCCCAAATGAGCAGGAGGCTCTGGTCACTTCAGAATTTCAAGGGATGCGGAGAGGTGGGCCTTGATAAAATGGCTATCCATGTTGAGTCTATCTCTTGACTCTCTGTCTCTTTCAACCAGGTAGTTGCATTCCCATGTCTATGTCCTATTGCAGCTTGGACGAGTCCCTTAGTATGATTATGAGGATTGAGTCTTTTTGGAATGTGTAAGAGTAAAGAATGTAGAGCTCTTTCATCTAGAGCGTGATCATATGATAAAAGGATAGAAATATGACACACAATATTCGCTTCCATTTGATAAAAAACCTGACGCCTCATTCATCAAATGAGGCATCTATCCCTCAACCCTCGAACTAGTGGAATTTATCATTTTTGTCAGTACCATTCAAAGCCATCATAGGAAAGAAAAAACATGTTTTATGAAGGAATAAAAATGGTTTCGATGAGTGCAAGATTCGGACCTCTGAGAAAGAAGGGCTAGAAAATGGAAAACCTCTCTTAATAAAGCCTAGGGAATGACATAAAGCATTATGAAAAGGGAGCATTTGGAACACTTGTAGGATCTCGATCATCAGTAACTACATCACGATCACAGAGGTTGGAATCTTCAACTCAATAATCTTAATCTTCATCTCTCTAATCCACATCATAATCTCTCTCTTGATCATAAGAATCCTAATCTTGATCTCTGAACTTTGAATTTGGCTCTCGATCTAACTCTTTAATTGGTTTAAGGTAAGCAATTGGGTCTCGCTAAAGAATATCAAAATCTTCCTATCGATCATGAAATATAGGATTTGGATAACGAAGGTATGAATCACGATCATCAGGAGGAACTGAATCTTGATCTCATCCTGTAATTGTGCTTGGGTCATCTAAATCTAGTTGTAATGTTGCTAGTTCAATAGGTGTTGTTGGATCACTGGTATTAGAAGTTGGTGCTAGTAATGGATAAGTTGCTACTAGATCTGCCAATATAGAGGTAAGGTTTGTATGATATAAAACAAATGGATCTGCTTCTATTGTATGTGCCCTTGACTCTACTTTTGCTTCTTTGATTGCTTCAAAGACTTCTTGTGGTGAATGAACATCAACCATTGTTTTCACCTATGCTTCTATTTACTACTCAGATGCTTCCTTTTCTTCTTGATCTCGATCTTTATCTTTATCTGCATCTAGATATTTATCTAGGACTGGAAGGGATGTTGTTGGACAAGGCGGTGCTAGTGAAAGACCTAGTAAAATACCAAAGCCTGGTGGTGCATAAAGTGCATGAAGTTAAAACAGAGGCAGATGTGAAAAATCTCGAAACACATTATCGATGTGCATAATGTGTCAGATGTGCTAAATTATGATATGTGCCCTCATGGCCCTTATGGGTGATGCCTTTGCATCTGCTTTTTTAAGGGTGATACCTTTTATGCTTTTGGTGGAAATGCAATATGATCTACTACTATAATATAGGTGGATCGACTACTTACAATAGATATGTCTATGGATATGCTAGTTAAATGGGTACTGCAACCCTAGCTACTAGCTTTCCAACAATGGGCTCTCGATCTCAATCTTGATTTGATAACATACATACCACACTACCCCACCCAGATGGTGACCATTGCATCACTATAGATACTAGATACCACAATAAGGGTGACAACATTATTAGTAAGGCTAGTAATTTATGCATCGTATAATGATACAAGCACTCCCTCTTGAATCAAAAGACATCAAAATGACTGCATCAACGACTTCATCAATGTCTTAACCACAAAGAATCAAGAGTGGAATCAACAACATAATCAAACTCGTAATGAACATAATCGACTGTAGAATCAACAGGATCATATGCCTTTGTTGCTCTTGCTATCGATCACTTAAATGGGTTATTTCAATATGCAACGAGCTATCAAATTGCTACTCCTAAAACTGCTCTTAGGTATGGAACTGCTTGCTTTGGCACTGTAACTAGATCATCTGGATCAATCAGTTAAACAATCGTTGATGTTGGATCTTTAACAGAATCTACAACTCAATTAACAGGATAAAATTTTAGCCACGGGGACTAATTGCCCTTGTTAATTGTTTCTCCTCCTAATTCATCTAGGATGTGTGCGTGAGGCACTAGATGCGTGCACATGTCTAGGTATACACTCTAGCCCAGGAGCATGAAAGAGCTTGATTTGAGTACCCTATAACAGATCTGATTCTGCTCTTTGCTCCAGATATAGATCTCCTCATGAGTCATCAACTTGAGATCAATGATCTTCCTTTTGATTTGTCTAGGATGCGTGCTTGGGGCACTGAATGCATGCACAATTTTAGAGGTGCTGCCTATTTTGGATCTCAAAGATGTCCAAATTAGGTACTTCTCATTACCCTATACGTATTCCACTTGTCTACACTACCCATTTGTAGTTCTGACACCCTTTAAAAAACCTAAAATGGAAGTTCTTGTCCTACCTTATAGCTAGCTAGATCTAGTGGTAACTTATTTGTTCCTGGCTATTCAGATCAATTAAAACCCTAGTTGCTAGTCTCTTACATTAGTCTACATCTATTTCTCACTCTCTCCTTGTTTTAGTATCAAACCCTAGGTTGGTTACCTACAAATCTGAATAAACCCCTAAGTCTCTTATCTATTGATGGTGCATGCTTGAAACCTAGTCTAGACACTTTGATAGGGAAACCGATAAGATCCTTTAGGTTTTATTTCCATGCATACAAAGATACTCCAACATCCTCTGCTTTACTGCTCTTTCAAACTTCAATTGATTGCAATAGGCATGCTCATCATGTCTTTCAATTTTAAAGAATAAATTTGAAAGTTTTGCATGTTGTTGTGACTTTTCGGCATCATCAAGTCCTTGTAGATTATGAAACAAAGTTGTTGTCCATGATTTCAAATCCTTGTCCTCGGACTTGGGTACATAACATTCATCATCTATTTCTTCGTACTTGCACCATAAGCGGGAAAGAAATTAATGTAAATAAAGGGGCTTCATGCTTACTAAATATCGAGTGCTATCTCTCTTGACAACCAACATGCGTGCAAGAGCCAAAATTTTCGAAAATCCTAGGATCCCAACAATTGGTATTAGTGAATGCATTTGGGATATCCTATTGGTCAAGGACTTTGGACACTTGAATCTTGTTCTTTGAAACATTCAAAATGTTTTGATTATTTTACTACTCTATTCTAAAACCAAAGCCCCTCTGTTTAAAAAGGCTAAGGTCAAGGCTTCATAATATTTATTGATGATATCTCTTTTAGATGTACAATTTCTAACCAAGTTTACCTTTTAAAATGGAGAGGGAGTGGACGTGTACAAGCTTTTTCCCTGATAGAAGTAGCTTTTTCAATGAGGGTGATTAGTTGTTATACTCTTTAATAATGCATGCATCAAATCCACTATCTGTAATTATCACACAACAATCTACATAGTTCAATGAAGCAACCTTTACAGACCATTGAAAGTCGAATGATATGATATCATATTTGTAAAATGCATTTATCTCTTAACAATTTCGTAGTTTTCCCTACCATATATCCTCCACATTCGACTCCTGTGACCCCCTACTTCCACACAATCTACCCCTCCATAACCCTTGTGAATTACATATTCAGACCAAATATCTAGCCAAAAAAATGAATTTGATTTTTTTCTTTGTTACCTCACTTTTTAAGTTTCTTCTCGCCTTTGTTTTGTCGTAGTCCAACTTCTCATAGTAGTAGGAAGAGAATTTTTTAACTCGTCAGAAATTGGTATGTATTTTTATGGATATCAACTTGAATATACCCCTTATTGATCTCAATATCCTCACTAGTGAGCCCTCGCTCAAGGATATCCCATCTACACCCAAGGAAGAGGGAGAAGAACACTTTCCAGCAATATGGGGAACTAAAGCCTTTGTTGAGTAGGGACTCCAAGAAAATGAGGCTCTTCTTTGAGAAGCCCGATAAAGGGTAAAAAATGAAGCAATTAACATAAATTACCTCATCAAAAGTAAAAGATCCAATGCTGATTTCTCCATGCCCTCTAACCTGCACTGACGAGTCATCTCCAATAACAACATGCTCCCCTACATGTGATTTGTTGTAGCCATGTAGGAGATGTTTGTGCTTCATCATGTGTTTAGTTGCCCTTGAATATGCAATCCACTCATCCAAATAGGTGTATGTCCAATATGTCGAATGAACAATTGCATGTGCTTTTGAGGTTTTTCCATTAAAGTTGCCCTCACCTTGAGCATAGAAGAGAGCAACATCAGCACCCGCATTTCTTACTACTTCCTCAAGTTCCTTGATACGAATCATCTAAAATTTTGCTTTTTGACCTTCTTGTTTGGAAAACTCACATGTAGTCTTCTTGAAGGGCTTCTTGGGCTTCTTCTCATTCTCTTTTGGCTTTTTATCATTCTGAGCTTTGGCAATATCTTCCTTTGGATGAGCTTGATTGAAAACTGAATTTCCCTTATGCCTTTGTCTTCTAACCTCATGATGCAAAAAGTACTTGAAACCTTGTCAATTGGTGGTGTAAGAGAATCTAGCAAGCACATGCAAAGCACCTCAAAGACAATAGCAACTATCTCATATGACTCCAACATATTTTTGAAGACAATATTCAGCAGTCCAGTGTTCTTTTCCTTCTCCAAAGCTTCCTATCCTTCTCTTCTCTCCTTAGGCAGTCCTCTTGCGGTCTAGATTTCTTCTTGTAATTTATTGAAACGAGTGATGTACTCATCAACAGTGTCAAATGAGTCCATGGACAAAGTCCAACCTTAGCCTCCAGCCTAGTAATTTGTGTGGAATTAATATATTCACACAACCCCTCAAATTTCTCAAACAACACTTTGGGATATGTGGTGTTGCTAACATGCGTCATAAACATTGTCAACATGAAGGGCTATGACACACCATGACCCTTATCCTTCTTGTCCTTGTAGAGTTGCTTCAATTATTTAGTAGCATTATAACAAGGCTACTCATTCACATACTTGAGTAACCCCTTGCTTCAGAGCAAAGCTTCAATCTTGATTTTTTGGTGGCATAGTTTGGACCACTCAACAAGGGTAAATGATGATGCATGACTATTCTGCCAAAATACAAAACCGTAGGGGTGTAGTTGTGACCAAAAAAACACCACCAATGCAAAGATATTGAAAAACCACGTGATTAAAAAAAGGGAGGTTCAAAATGCTTTTGTGTGCAAAAGATATCTCTCCTAGAAGTTTGGCACTAAAATAGGAAAAAGTACCTCTAAAACCTTGAAATTTTGAAAAAAAATAGTACTTGCAATGAAGGAGAGGCAACCACATGTCACTACGTGATTGGAAGAGCATGCCAAACATACATTGATTGGGCAAATTATCGACAAATTGCATGATGCCACTTATCACAAGCAAAGAACTGCCACCTATGTGATGACTATGAAAGCCATTGGAAAATGTATCATTAACCCAGAACGCATCACTTGTGCTCTAATTTGATGTTTGATTTGCAAACCACATTAGGCCACTTGTTGTGCCTTGACTCGCTTCAAAATCCATGTGTCGCAAAGTCTATTGTTGACTGTGTGAGCTACTTGTCAAGTTCAATGAGATGGTAGAATGTGATTAGTCAACATCGTATTTTTATGCACTTAATGGCATACCATCTACCACATCAACCCAATCTTGACTTGCCACATCATCACCTGCATCAACAACCACGTTTTGCATTGTGGTTCATGCTCAAAATGGTAAGTCATAACAAGCATCAATGCATGTGCCTGTTATCACGAGTCGCGCCACTTCAAGTATACGGACTGGCACATGTCGGTCGTACGTAGTTGCCATGTCATCAATCACCTGCAAAGGGGTACCACATCATCAAAGGGTGCCATGTCATCGAAGGATGAATTAATGCCATGGCATCAAAATATTATCACATTAAGGGAATTCAAACAAAGGACCTCCCATGCACCAAGTGTTATGTTGGGCTTGGTTAATCATCTTCCTAAGCTCTCTACTTGGGATATGGAGCAATAAAATTAATGTTAAACTCATAAAAAGCATAAGAAACCCTACCTTTTGCCTTGTTGACGCAAATATTGTTTCATGGTAATACAAGTGCGCATCCACACGCTTTGTTTGTCACACCAGACCAAATTATATTTCTTGGCATATTCCACATACATATTTCATATTTTCATTTTAAAGGGAAAAAGGTAAAATTTTCAAACGCAAATTTGAGGTACTTGGAGGAAAAACAAGCAAAACTGCTAAATTGGGCCCCCCTTGAAAGCATGCAAAGAATAAAAAAGTGTGGACAATTTGACCATATTTGTAAGGTTTGCCCTATAGAAGTTTTTTGTCAAACGCAACCAATCAGGTTATCCTCTTATAACTATGCAGCAAAAAAGTTGTCAGACCATTTTTGTAACTTTGTCAAGTGGCTTGAACGTCTTTGCTAAGCATAAAATCCTGTCCATAACTGCTCTGACATTAGGGGTGTGTCTGAAGATATTCAACCTCTTCTTTTCTTTTTTCTTGAGAGCCAAGCAATCTATCCTCTCATTTGTGTTGCTAATAGACACAAGAAGTTGGAAGAGAAAAGGAAATGGATATTTTGAAAACATCCAAAAAAGATAAGAGGTTTTCAAGAAATCTCAAAAAAATCAATCCTAAAAAGAGGGAATCCATCGCATGCCAATTAGAGGAACAAAGGAACCTATCGATGAATGTTTCTTCTACAGTAAACATATTAATCCCAATGAGATCCTCACGATCAAAGTCTACCTAGGGTTTTTAAGAGAAAACCCTTCTTCCAATCTTATCCTCAACTTTCAAAAAATTCTTCTTAGCTGCTCCAATCATATCTGCCCTTGGGAGGAGTTGTAGAAGATATATTGTCAACAAAATAAATTGAGTAATAGAGATTCACAACCACTCTGATACCAAGTTAGATTTCACAACAATTTCTAGAAACGAATGGAATCAAAACATAACCCAATATTGCTTAAAAAGAATACATGCAAAGTGAAGAAAACAAAATATATGGGGGTGTCCGTGGACACCAAATAATCTCACTATGAAATGAATATAATTACACTGCAACCAATAGCTAAAATGGTTGGTATGATGGAGTATTTATACCCAAATACAAGTTACCTTCAAGTCAAGGTTGTGAGATCGACCTTCAAGAATAAAATATTAAAAAAATTCAAGGTTTACATGGGCCCAAGGGCTAATATGAACAATAAAAATACTAAATTCGACCATAGCCTCAAGAGAAGCTTAACCACCACATATTCCAACGGGTTCCACTCTACTAATGGCATGGTTGGTTTTTCTAAGACATATTTTATCTTTGTTATCATAGTATCACAAACTACTCTATGCTTGGTCGTTTTATGATCCATTCCATCACAACACAATGAATTTGGTCTTCTTCATCATTGTCTAAGTCTAGGAATCAAACATGCACGTGCAATATTTATTGGACGAGGTAATCCACTTCTTTCTTTTCCTCAATTGCTAGTCCATGATACGTCCTCAAGCCTGATTCCCCAACAGAGGCCTCTTGTTTGAACACCATGAAAGTTGCTCTTCATTTGTCTCCCCATTATTTTTGGTGTCTAATTCCTTCTTGTCCACGTCTTTGGAATGACGACACTATCCTTCTTGGATGGTAATCCCCTCAAAGGATCCAAAGGATTGACTAAACATATTAAGCAATCCATTTCAACTTGAATCTTTTGGCTTGTTATCAATAAGATTCACTTGCACACAAACTTTATACAACTTCAACTTCAATCTATTCACCACATTGTGGCATGGTATTTTATCCAAACATTTTAGACAAATTGAGCCATTATCCATGACCTCATCACCTAGGAAGTTGCCAACGCATAACGCCTTCAACATCCCTAGCCAAAGATGAAAGGTCCACACTCACCAACCAACTCTTCAACTTGATCATGTACTTGTGTTGTCCCTTTTTGAAGGTGATGTAGTCTTTTTCCCAATAGATATCTGCTTTTGTCATGTGCAACGAACCGCAACCTAGTAATTTGTCATACGCACCTTTTTCTAACATGATAACAACAAAAATTTAACATGGATATATATTCTACAATGGTGACCTTCTATCTATTCAACATGTGCTTCATCTTTATCCTGTAATGATCTACTCTCAACAATCTAAAATATGGGGCCATAAGGTCAATGCACCAAATCCCTGTCACGATATCTCTAGAAGCATGTTTAAACCTACTTCCTAACCTATATCCATGTGCAGCAACATAGGCTACTTCCTAACACTAAACATCAATATGGCCTGCTTGGTAAATTGGTATTTTGCTCCTATCCTCGATGGCTACACTAGTCATTCCCTCTCCTAACTTGCACACTAGCTCTTGCAGTTGCATGCAAGTCTGATACTAGGCAAAACAATGTTGTCACTCTAACAAGTATGCTCGACTCTAGCAATTGTGTAGCCAACCATTTGTAAAATTGATGATTCCTCCATTTGACTTACAATGCATTCTCTTCCCTAGTCACTCTTTGCATTTTGGTCTTTTGTCATTTCCTCTTCAACATGTACTCGAGCCTCTTGCAATCTCTTTCTCTCCTTGTTTGGTTCAAAATATTCGATCTTCTTCCTTGGTTGTGCCTAAGTCATGGCAACAACTTGCTTTGTCCCCACACTCATTTCTTCAATGTCAAGCAAGTTGACGTTTTGACAACCCCCAAGTTGCTTTTGGTAGTTCTCTTCCCCACGACTTGCATGGCCAGCATCACTGGCACAATATTTGCTTGTTGGTGCTTGCGATATTTTTGCAATTGCACGCACCATTCCTAGCATATCTCACCTTGAAAAATTGGCCTCTTGGCTATGTCATACTAAATGTGGTTGTCCACATTCTTTACACCCAATTGGTTAAATGTTTTGACTTCTAGATCTTCTCCCTTGATCCTTATTTCAGTATTTGTCGCTTGTTGCACCACCCCCACTTGCGAGGTACTTTATTTCTCCTAGGCTACCTTTTAGAGTTCCAAGGTTTGATATTTCTTACACTTCATGCTGAATGGACATTTTGACATCAAATGTCCATGTACCTCACATTTATTACAAAAAGTGTGTTTTGGGCAATTGGCATTGGTGTATCCTTTTGTCTAGCACTCCAAACACCAAATGTCATGTTGATCTTTTGTTTTCGCATCTTTCACATTGTGCATCATGTGCAAGAAGTGTCCTTAGTACTTCAATGGACACGCTATTATTTTTTTCTCCATCATTGCCGAAGCTATTATCTTTTTGGCTTGGACTACCTACTATCATTGTTGTCTTCATGTAGCTCTCCAAGTTTAGGGCTCATCCTCTTGGAGTGCACAAGCACGTTTTATCTGCATCTTATCAATGACTTCCTTCAGACAACATTATATAACTTGACATCCTCATCTTTCTTCCATATTGTATTGAAGATCTTGCCAATGATTTTCATGTCGACGCACAAAAGTCCAAACTCCTCAAAATTTTCTTTGAGTTCATTCCATAATTTAAACAAAGCTTGTAAGGATGAATTCCAATCCATTGCTATGCCCATAAGTGTAGTTGGGAATAATTGCATCCAAACCACTTTATTAGTTAATCCATTTGCCTTCCATATCATTACAAAAGCACCAATATGATAAATGGGATCCTCTTTCTTGTTATCATGAAACCTAGCACATTTATGCTTACCTGCTCATCCTACAACCATTAGCAGTTGTGTTGGTCATGTGCTTGTTCTTGGTGTTACTGGTAGTGGGATTGTTTGTTGTCTCTGTTCATTGACTGAGAACCCTTCTTCAAACACTTAATCAAAATTTATACACCTTCAATATCTACACTAATATTGCATGACCTTCTACATGAATATACAAACGTCAGCTTTGGTCGAGTGGTAATATTCCACCCAATCCCAACACTCTCCTCCATAGTTGTTTGTTACAAAATCTCGTCTCTGCCTTCTTATGTTGGGTCTCCCTCCTTGTTCCATGGGCGTTCTTCTTCCCCTCTTGCATTCGTTTGTTCTTCTTCAAACGCTTTGTATTCATTGTCGTCTTCAATCGCACAGTCTCCCAGTTTGTTCTTCCCATTGTCCCTTCTCTTCTCGATAGCTTCTTCAAGGAATTGCCCCGTTCATTTCAGTGATCTGGGGTGTCGGGCGATGGTGATAGATACCAAACCGTGGATATTGTTGGTTGCACATGGCAGATAGCAGTTTCATACTGTTGAGAAGATGACTGTGCTCTGCACTTGTTTGCTTTAAGAATACACACAATGCTGATGGAAAAAGTTGTTGATGAATGTTGTAATCAAGATTTCAAATCATTGAGCATCAAAAAGAGGTAAATCAGATCCTAAAATAAATTCTCATGAATATCGTAGGCATAAACTTTGTGGTGTTTTGTATGAAATGGATGTACTTTTGTTAGAACAAAATGTAAACTCAAGTCACAACTTATTGATACTAAGTTGACTATTAGTAGGCCCTTGAGTCAACTTGTTCCCAATATTTAGTGATAATCTTATGTCTCTCTTCCCTTAAATTTAGGTGATATGTAGTTATGCCATGTTGGATTGGTACAAGAAGACAAAAGCACTTGCTTTTGCAACTTTATCAGCATGTCTGAACTTTTTGTTGCATGTTTATTTCTCTTTGTAATAGTCAATGCAACCAACACAAGTAAAAGCGAACAAAAAGTCAGCAAATTGCCATATGGAAATTGCATGTAACTAACTGTGTCATGAAGAACACAGTCCCAATTCACCCTTAACATATACATGGTTTCTTCTACAAAGTGGTTCAAAGCAAGATCGAAAAATTGATGTCTCAAAATCATGTTAAAAACTAATACACTTAGCTATTTAAAAAAAAAATTAATACACTTGATAACAACAAATAAAACCATCATAAGTATTGATGAACTATATTTTACCTTTTATCATTTTGTGTTTGAATATAACAGTTCTATTGCATTTTCTATAGAAAACAAGTATCATAATAGAGGTAAAGGCATTGAAAATCATTTAAATGGGAAAGGACTGGATATTTAATTAATAGAATGCCGACCAAATATTTGAACAGAAAGGGAAAAAAAGGGCCATGCTACAATAAGAAATGTTGCCCACCAAAATGTCAAAAAGCCTCCTCCAAGACCAAAATACAAGTAAACCTGTGCATCATGAAGCAGTAAGAAAATATTTCTAGCTCAAATATCATATAGGAAATAGTTCAGGAGAGGAGTTTGCATAGTAAACAAGGTGCAAGATTTCAGGCTCTTCTGCAAAAAATAGTAGCAAGATATTAGATTGTCTAAAAAACCCTAACACTTAAGAAGGTCAAGGCATCCCATATATTGAATTCCAATTGACCAAATATGGACAAAAAATGATTACAACATGCAAAGTTACCGTCATCCTCTCCAAATGACAAGTATTTTAGTATTGCTGAAAAACAAAGGATACAAAAACTCTACTGGAAAAGCCATCTATAAAGTATTAATTAACTGCTCTTTGCTCCAAGGTCACAACCAATGAACAGGTCTGAACAGTTTCAATACGCTTTGTATTCATTGTTTGTCTTCAACCGACAACAACAATGTCTCACACCAAGTTTGTTCTTCCCATTGTACCCTTCTCTTCTCAACGAAAATGATAGCTTCTGTCAAAGGACATTGGCCACACACGTTCAATTTCTAGTGATAGCTACCAGACTGTGGTGTCAGAGCGGATGGTGATAGATACCACCGTGGATATTGATGGTTGCACATGGCAGATAGCAGTTTCATACTGTTGAGAATATGACTGTACTCTGCACTTGTTTGCTTTAAGAATACACACAATGCTGATGGAAAAAGTTGTTGATGAATGTTGTAATTAAGATTTCAAATCATGGAGCATCAAAAAGAGGTAAATCAGATCCTGAAAGAAATTCTCATGAATATCGTAGGCATAAACTTTGTGGTGTTTTGTATGAAATGGATGTATTTTTGTTAGAACAAAATGTAAACTCAAAAAATTGAGTTTGCTGTTGTTGAAATCATGTCCCTATCCATGAAGATGCAGAAGGCTTTTCAATTGACTGGTGCCTCGAGTTAAAATCTATAAAAAACACCACTACGCAATGGAAGTTGTCAATTGTTGAGGATGAAAAGGAACAAGAATCATCGAACAATTTTATTGTGCAAGGAATGTCATGTTGACCAGTATGTTGGAGAGTACTACAGTATGAGAAATCAGAATAAAATAATTTTATGAGAAAATATGAGAATATCCTATATGTGGAAGTATATATCAATAAAGAATTGTATAAAAAGGCATACAACAATTGGTAGTATGTAACAATGACATGGCTCAAGAGACATAACCATGATTTCTGCTGTTGACATAACAATAATAGACAACATGTTTGGAAAGTTCAATGTGCATCTCTTGCGTGTAACATGATCACCTTGGTTGGAGTCCAACTCAGAGTGCATGCATGATGCGTGACATGTATGTGATGGCAAAACTATGCCAAGAGAAGTCAATGAAAAAGTTTTAATGATATATGAATGTGGGTAATGAAAGGATGTGAATATATGTGTCAAGGTCTCCTAGTGAGACCTTGTTGTTTGTCTAGTAGACACTTATTTATCAGAAAACAAGAATTCTTTAGATGCAGCTGATCTTACCCAAGATTTGTTATTCCAAATATTTTCTATCTCTAGATTCAAAAAGGCTTGGAAGACTACTTGAGGGGGATGGAAAAACAAACAAAACAAGTATACAAAAATAGGTATATCAAATAAAGCAACTAACTCAACAATAATCAAGCCACAACAAAAGCTTTTGACCACAGAACATTTGATGAGATGTATGAGTTAGAAGGCTTTCAGGTGTGTGAAGAAATTAATTGAACCACAAATAAAGGCAGAGAATTACATACTAAAGTCACAACTTATTGATACTAAGTTGACTATTAGTAGGCCCTTGTGTCAACTTGTTCCCAATATTTAGTGATAATATTATGTCTCTTTTTCCTTTAATTTAAGTGATATGTAGTTCTGCCATGTTGGATTGGTACAAGAAGACAAAAGCACTTGCTTTTGCAACTTTATCAGCATGTTTGAACTTCAGCTGCATGTTTATTTCTCTTTGTAATAGTCTATTGCTCCGGTGCAAGTAAGATGGAGCCTTCTTCATCCAATTCGGGGAGTGTTGATTGAACCTGTACCTCTGTGCCCACAACTTTCTTGAGAAGGGAAACATGAAAAACAGGGTGGAGCTTGGAAGTGGGGGGAAGAACCAATTTGTAAGCTATAGGACCAATCCGTTGTAGAACCTGATAAGGACCATAGAATTTTGGAGCGAGCTTCTGACACCTGCGAAGTTGAAGGGAAGATTGTTTTTATGGCTGCAAGCAAAGGAAGACCATATCACCCACATCAAAGCTGCGCTCGGAACGATGTTGATCAGCTTGTTGGCCCATCCGATTCTGGGCCATGTTCAAATTTTGCTTGAGTTGGCGAAGGACCTCGGTGTGTTGACTCAGAGCATTGTCAACAACCTGGACCTTGGAGCTGCCCGGAATGTAGGAGGAAGGCGTGAGTGGAGGGCACCCATAAACTGCCTCAAACGGTGTGAGTTTGGTGGCGGTATGATAGGAAGTGTTGCACCACCATTCGGCCAAGGGAAGCCATTTTGCCCAATGAGTAGGATGATCGGAGGCAAAGCAGCGAAGGTAGGTTTCCAAGCATTTATTAACAACCTCTGTTTGACCATTCGTTTGTGGATGGTAGGTTGAACTCATTTTGAGCTGAATCCCCTGCAACTTAAACAACTCTTGCCAAAAATTTCTAGTAAAGGTGGGATCACGATCAGATACAATGGAGGCTGGCATGCCATGAAGGCGAAAGATGGAGTCAAGAAAAATTTGGGCAATAGTGGATGCTGTGTAAGGATGGATTAGGGCACAAAAATGAGCATACTTTGAAAGGCGGTCCACTACTATGAAAATAACAGACTTGCCTCCAGATTTAGGTAGCCCTTTTATGAAGTCCATGGAGATGTCAGTCCACACCTGCTCTAGGATCGACAATGGTTGAAGAGTTCCCAGAGAGCGCACTGTTTCCCCTTTCATCCTTTGACATGTGTCGCAGTCAGCTACAAAAGAGTGAATGTCATGTTTCATACCTTTCCAAAAGAAGGTGCGCTTGAGTCACTCATAAGTTTTTAGGAACCCTGAATGGCCAGTAGATGGAGTAGCATGTGATTCCCTCATGAGGAGCTCTCGAAGTGGGGACTTAGGAGGAAGAACCAGGCGTTGATGGTAACATAGATCCTGGCCATCCCAACTATATCCTGGTGTAGACTCTGGATCATCCATAAGTGAAGCAACCAAGTCTTTCAAATCTGCATCCTAAAGTATTTCTTGACGTAAGGGCTCAATCCATTGGGGCAATGGTGCAGAAATGACACACAACATACTAAGGGTCTCAAATTGGCGAGAGAGAGCATCCGCCACAAGATTCTCCTTTCCTTTTTTGTATGTGATGTCATAATCGTAGCCCATGAGTTTTGATACCCACTTTTGTTGCTCGGGGGTGGCAACCCATTGTTCTAGAAAGTATTTCAGACTCTGGTGGCCAGTTTTGATGGAGAAATGGCGCCCAATGAGGTAACGTCGCCAATGCAGGACTGCATGCAATATAGCTAACATTTCCTTGGCATATGTGGATTTCCCTAAATTGCGATCAGATAGGGCTTTCTTTGGTGAAAGCCAAAGGGCGTCCTTATTGCATCAATATCGCCCCAATACCACGACCGAAGCGTCACTTTCAATGACAATTTTTTTAGAGAAGTCTGGCATGGCTAAAATTGGAGTGGTGGTCATGACATGCTTGAGTTCCAGGAATGCTTGCTCAGTCGACCTTGTCCAAGTAAAAGAATCCTTCTTCAACATGGAGGTGAGGGGGCGGCTATCTTTCCATAATTACAGACAAATTTACGATAATATCCTGTAAGCCCTAAAAATCCTCGAAGTCCCTTGAGAGTGCGAGGTTTCGGCCATTCTTGGACTGCTTGGATCTTCTTAGGGTCAACCTTGACACCATCCTTTGAGACAATGTGTCCCAGATACTCCACTTCAGTCAAACCAAAGGAACACTTGGACCTTTTTGTAAACAGTTGATGGTCGGCCAATAGTTGTAGGGTTTGATCTACATGCTTGAGATGCTCTTCCCATGTGTGACTATAAATCAAGATGTCATCGAAGAACATAAGGATGAACTTCCGCAAAAAAGGGCGAAAGATGTTGTTCATCAGGCTTTGAAATGTGGAAGGAGCATTTGCAAGACCAAATGGCATTACCAAGAATTCATAATGACTTTCATGAGTGCGAAAAGCAGTTTTAGGAATATCTTCATCCCCGAGTGGATCCGATGGTACCCGGAGCGAAGGTCTAGCTTGATGAAGTACATGGTCCCATGTAATTCATCTAGTAATTCATCAACCACGGGGATAGGAAATTTATCCTTGACGAGTTATCTTGTTGAGTTCCGGTAGTCAATACACGATCGCCGGGAGCCATCCTTCTTGAGGACCGATAAGGCTGGTGTAGAGTAGGGACTAGTACTAGGCCGAATGATACTCGCCTTGAGTAATTCCTGTATCATTGTCTCAATATCTGACTTCATGGCATGAGGGTACCTATATGGTCTGATATTGGGAGGTGCACTATCCGACAATAATGGAATGGCATGGTCGTGAGAGCGATGCGGTGGTAGTGTAGTTGGTTTCGCAAAGATGGCCTCATGTTTGTGGAGAATCTGTTGCAGGTCTGATGGGGTGTCACCCATTTGAGAGGTTGATGGTTGGATGGAGAATAGTTGTGCAATGATTCCACGTGATGATTTCTTTAGCAATTTCTCCATGCTATTTGAACTAATAATTTGAGGTGTTCTTGCTAGGGAGCCCTTGATGATGTGTGTTTGTTCGTTTTGGGAGAACTGCATCCAGAGTTTGGCAAAGTTCCAATTGATAGTGCCCAACGTACTCAACCATTGAGATCCCAAAACAATATCACATCCGCCTAGCTGGAGGGTAAACATGTCCTGCTTGAGTTCATAGTCCCCTATCTTGATTTTAACATTGCGACATTTTCCTTTACAAGGTAAGGTTCCCCCATTGGCTACCATGACCTCAAAGGAATTACAAGTGTGGATATAGCAATTTTTTCGCTGAGCAACTCTAGGGTCAATGAAGTTGTGCGTGCTTCTCGAATCCATAAGGATGGAAAGACGTTGGCCCTTGAAAAATCTCGCAACCTTCATGGTTTGTGGAGTAGTAATTCCGACAAGAGCATGGACTGTAATTGCTGTCTCAGGTTCTTGTTTCACTTCTTCTTGTGGAGAAGGTATTTTCGGAGTGTCCTCATCCTCATCACTTCGGTCAGAGTTATCAGGTTCTTCAACATCTATCAAGAACAATTTTTTGTGTGCACACTTATGCCCTTTAAAAAACTTTTCATCACAATTGTAGCATAATCCTTGGGCACGACGTGCATCCATCTCTTCTGTGATTAGGCGCTTGGGTGCAGTAGGTTTATTATCAACTAGGTGTTGGGATTGAGAAGGAAATGAAGTTCTATTTTGAGTAAACTTTGATGGGCGCCTTTGGACAGAGAGTTTAGATTCGACCAAACGGGCCAAACTGATAGCTTCCATCATAGTTTGTGGTTTCAACATTCTTACTTCCACTTGGAGTTCCCCCTTCAACCCACTAATATAACAACTCTGGAAGAACCCTTCATTCAATCCTCTTGTCTTATTGGCCAATTTTTCAAATTGAGCTTGGTATTCACAAACTGACCTTGTTTGTTGTAGTTTGGTCAAGGCCCCTGTAAAGTCCTCATACTCACTAGGACCAAATCGAGTGAGTAGTTGGGATTCAAAATTCTCCCAAGAGAGGTTTGGGTTGGCAATACGTAACCATTGAAACCCAGTGTAGAGCCTCAGATTCAAAGTTAAAGGAAGCCATCTGGACTCGATGAAATATGGGGACATTATGAAGTCTAAAGAATTTATCAACCCTACATAGCCACCCATCAACATCCTTCCCACTAAATTTGGAAAAATCCAATTTAGGCATTTTAAAGGATGGATCATGGTCATGATTTCTTGCAGAACCCTCAGCTTGGTGTTCTATTTTGGGTGGTCCTCTTTTTAGTTTGCTGTCTACTTCTGTCAGTGCTTCTTGTAAGCGGTTACTAGTGGCCTCATGCTCTAGGCGAAGACCTTGGACTTCTTCCCTTATGGAGTGAAAAGCCGAGTGCAAGTTCTCAATGGCTTTTGTTAAGGATTCCAAGTGGTCTAGTTCTTTTTGATGTCCACGGGTACCCTAGGCCATTTTGAAATCTTTTGTGACCAGTTACTAAAAATAGAATTGAGTTTTTAGGACTTACTATTTTTAGTAAGTGCCCAAAAAAGGGCTTGGGTGCTATATATCAAAACGATTAGCTCGAAGAGGTGGTCACAATGAGCTATATCTCTCAACACTACTTTTTGGCACCCCAAATTTTTTTTTTCTTCTGTTTTGCTGAGTCTAACGGTGTTTACAGTTTTGATTACGAGCTACGAGAGAAAAAGTTAGATCTTGGAGCACTATCTATAACTGGCCTCGTGTCATGCTCTCACTGGTTGGCCCAGTCCTGACAGTCTCTCTAATACTACTGACCTCACTAGCCCCAAGATTCTCTGTATTTTGTAGGTGTATCAGTATGACGATTCGATTCGACCACTGAAAGTCTGTAAATTCGACTGATCGTGTTGACCTCTACGGCTTTGAGCGGCATTGTGTGACTACCACTGTAAATTTGATTGTTATTCTCCAAACTGTCAGCTTAAGTGTCACCCTCATGGTCTATCCTGAATGCATGTACTTTCTGTTATTTTTTTAGTAGAGGACTCCTTTCTCATATGCTCACTTTTGGGGATTTGAAATGCAGGTTTATGAATATGGAGGTTTGGTTTTTTTTTTTTTTTTTTATATTTTCATTTTTACAAGTTGAAGTTTTAACAGAACCGGGGAATGCTAGGTAGAGGAGTATGTACCACCCATATGCCCTCTATTATACCGACATTGATGAACAATAGTGCTCGGACCAATATTTCAGGCCACTACTCAAGGAGGATTCCACACATACCCTTGAGCACACTACTCGCCTCTTTGACAATACGTGAGGGTAATCGTCCAGGATGTTGTGTCCCATAGACTATGAGTAATACAAGGCCGAAAAGATTCCTAATGGCTAAAAGTTTGTTTAAACCTAGATGGTCTCCCGATATACTCGAAGATACGTGGGAGCTCAAGTCCGTGCGCGAGTTCTGTCTGAGGCCTAAGTATTGGAGCCTGATCGCCCCTCACTTCACTAGATGCTTTATGGGCTATCTAGCTTAGCCAATAACAATAGATCCTTCGCGATATTTTAAAACTCCCGGCATAGGGTTTCTACCTACTCAACTAAAAAGATTTTTTTTTTTTTTGCTCTGGAAAAAAAATGCACTGTATTTTTTGGATTTTTTTTAATAAAGAAAAACAGGAACGGAAAAAACACACAAAATTTATACCTAACAGGTGGATTGGATGGCAAGAATCATTGCAGTTGTAGCAAAACTTGGCCCTGGAAAGCGCTCTGATACCACTTGTTAAGATCCTACTATAAAATATACTAAACAACACACTCTCACACATTTGCTTGGAAATAAACTCACAGAAACATTATAACAGTATTCAGAATTAAATGCATATGATAACATAAATTACTTAAAAGGAACAATCTCACAATAGATATAATCGCAGGCCTCTTCGAGGGGGCAACCTCCTTCAACACTTCATTAATTCGCTTGGAAATAAACTCACAGAAACATTATAACAGTATTCAGAATTAAATGCATATGATAACATAAATTACTTAAAAGGAACAATCTCACAATAGATAGAATCATAGGCCTCTTCGAGGGGGCAACCTTATTCAACACTTCATTAATTCGCAAAAAGATGATTACATTGGTGCCTTTTCGGGTATTTAAAGAGTTTCCTTCCAAGGTTGGCTTACATGCAAAATGCCACCTGGATTACATGCACAATGCCACTCGAATTACATGCATAGTGCCACTTTGAATTACATGCACAATGCCACTCGAATTACATTCATAATGCCACACGAATTACATGCACAATGCCACTCGAATTACATTCACAAGGCCACCTTACCTAACCTATCTACCATGTGTTACATAGAAAAGGGTGTCATTTGTCATAGGCACTACCTAAGATGAAACTTAGAACATTACAAAATATTAATCATGGGTACTACCCACGTTCACTAGGAATTATTACATCAAGGAAGTTATTACATTAAGGGTTAGGATGAGATCCTAACATAAAGTCACAACTTATTGATACTAAGTTGACTATTAGTAGGCCCTTGAGTCAACTTGTTCCCAATATTTAGTGATAATCTTATGTCTCTCTTTCCTTTAATTTAAGTGATGTAGTTCTGCCATGTTGGATTGGTACAAGAAGACAAAAGCACTTGTTTTTGCAACTTTATCAGCATGTCTGAACTTCTGCTGCATGTTTATTTCTCTTTATAATAGTCAATGCAACCAGAACAAATAAAAGCGAACAAAAAGTCAGCAAATTGCCATATGGAAATTGCATGTAAATAACTGTGTCGTGAAAAACATAGTCTCAATTCACCCTTAACATATACTTGGTTTCTTCTACAAAGTGGTTCAAAGTAAGATTGGAAAATTGATGTCTCAAAATCATGTTAAAAACTAATACGCTTAGCTATTTAAAAATAATAATACACTTGATAACAACAAATAAAACCATCATAAGTATTGATGAACAATATGTTACCTTTTATCATTTTGTGTTTGAATATAACAGTTCTATTGCATTTTATATGGAAAACAAGTATCATAATAGAGGTAAAGGCATTGAAAATAATTTAAATGGGAAAGGACTGGGTACTTACTTGATAGAATACCGACCAAATATTTGAACAGAAAGGGAAAAAAAGGGCCATGCTACAATAAGAAATGTTGCCCACCAAAATGTCAAAAAGCCTTCGCCTAGACCAAAATACAAGTAACTTGTGCATCACGAAGCAGTAAGAAAATCTTTCTAGTTCAAATATCATATAGGAAATAGTTCAAGAGAGGAGTTTGTGTAGTAAACAAGGTGCAAGATTTCAGGCTCTTCTGCAAAAAATAGTAGCAAGATATTAGATTGTCTAAAAAACCCTAACACTTAAGAAGGTCAAGGCATCCAATGTATTGAATTCTAATTAACTAAATATGGACCAAAAATAATTACAACATGCAAAATTACTGTCAGCCTTTCCAAATGACAAGCAGTTTAGTATTGCTGAAAACAAAGGATACAAACTCTCTACTGGAAAAGTCATCTATAATATTAACTGCTCTTTGCTCCAAAGTCACAACCAATGAACAGGTCTGAACAGTTTCAATACACTTTGTATTCATTGTCTGTCTTCAACCGATAGCAACAACATCTCACACCAAGTTTGTTCTTCTCATTGTACCCTTCTCTTCTCAACGAAAATGATGGCTTCTATCAAAGGACATTGGCCACACATGTTCAATTTCTAGTGATAGCTACCAGACTGTGTTGTCAAAGCGGATGGTGATAGATACCAAACCGTGGATATTACTGGTTGCACATGGCAGATAGCAGTTTCATATTATTGAGAAGAGGACTGTGCTCTGCACTTGTTTGCTTTAAGAATACACACAATGCTGATGGAAAAAGTTGTTGATGAATGTTGTAATCAAGATTTCAAATCATTGAGCATCAAAAAGAGGTACATCAGATCCTCAAAGAAATTCTCATGAATATCGTAGGTATAAACTTTGTGGTGTTTTGTATGAAATAGATGTATTTTTGTTAGAACAAAATATAAACTCAAAATTGAGGTTGTTGTTGAAATCATGTCCCTATCCATGAATATGCAGAAGGCTTTTCAATTGACTGGTGCGTTGAGTTAAAATCTATAAAAAACACCATTATGCAATGGAAGCTGTCAATTGTTGAGGATGAAAAGGTACAAGAATCATCGAGCAATTTTATTGAGCAAGGAATGTCATGTTGACCAGTATGTTGGAGAGTACTACAGTATGAGAAATCAGAATAAAATAATTTTATGAGAAAATATGAGAATATCCTGTATGTGGAAGTATATATCAATAAAGAATTGTATAAAAAGGCATACAACAATTGGTAGTATGTAACAATGACATGGCTCAAGAGACATAACCATGATTTCTACTGTTGACATAACAATAATAGACAACATTTTTGGAAATTTCAATGTGCATCTCTTGCGTGTAACATGATCACCTTGGTTGGAGTCCATCTCAGAGTGCATGCATGATGCGTGACATGTATGTGATAGCAAAATTATGAGAAGTCAACGAATTTTTTTAAAGATATATGAATGCAGGTAATGAAAGGATGTGAATATCTATGTCAAGGTCTCCTAGTGAGACCTTGCTGTTTGTCTAGTAGACACTTATTTATCGGAAAACAAGAAAAGTTTAGATGTAGCTACCCAAGATTTGTTATTCCAAATATTTTCTATCTCCAGATTCAAAAATGCTTGGAAGACTACCTGAGGGGGATGGAAAAACAAACAAAACAAGCATACAAAAACAGGTATATCAAATAAAATAACTAACTCAACAATAATCAAGCCAAAACAAAAGCTTTTGACCGCAGAACAATTGATGATATGTATGAGTTAGAAGGCTTTCAGGTGTGTGAAGAAATTAATTGAACCGCAAATAAAGGCAGAGAATTACATACTAAAGTCACAACTTATTGATACTAAGTTGACTATTAGTAGGCCCTTGAGTCAACTTGTTCCCAATCTTTAGTGATAATCTTATGTCTCTCTTTCCTTTAATTTAAGTGATATGTAGTTCTGCCATGTTGGACTGGTACAAGAAGATAAAAGCACTTGTTTTTGCAACTTTATCAGCATGTCTGAACTTCTGTTGCATGTTTATTTCTCTTTGTAATAGTCAATGCAACCAACACAAATAAAAGCGAACAAAAAGTCAGCAAATTGCCATATGGAAATTGCATGTAAATAACTGTGTCATGAAAAACACAGTCCCAATTCACCCTTAACATATACATGGTTTCTTCTACAAAGTGGTTCAAAGAAAGATCGGAAAATTGATGTCTCAAAATCAATTTAAAAACTAAAACACTTAGCTATTTAAAAAAAATAACAATACACTTGATAACAACAAATAAAACCATCATAAGTATTGATGAACTATATTTTACCTTTTATCATTTTGTGTTTGAATATAACGATTCTATTGCATTTTCTATAGAAAACAAGTATCATAATAGAGGTAAAGGCATTGAAAATCATTTAAAAGGGAAAGGATTGGGTACTTACTTAACAGAATGCCGACCAAATATTTGAATAGAAGGGGAAAAAAAGGGCCATGCTACAATAAGAAATGATGCACACCAAAATGTCAAAAAGCCTCCGCCAAGACCAAAATACAAGTAAACATGTGCATCATGAAGCAGTAAGAAAATCTGTCTAGCTCAAATATCATAATAGGAAATAGTTCAGGAAAGGAGTTTGCATAGTAAACAAGGTGCAAGATTTCAGGCTCTTCTGCAAAAAAAAGTAGCAAGATATTAGATTGTCTAAAAAATCCTAACACTTAAGAAGGTCAAGGAATCCCATGTATTGAATTCCAATTGACCAAATATGGACCAAAAATGATTATAGCATGCAAATTTACCGTCAGCCTCTCCAAATAACAAGTAGTTTAGTATTGCTGAAAACAAAGGATACAAACACTCTACTGGAAAAGCCATCTATAAATTATTAATTAACTGCTCTTTGCTCCAAGGTTCTCCAGATATCATTGAAATGCTCTTATTTATGAATTTTGTAATTTCTTTTTTAATGCATTATAATTAACTAGATTGTCCAGTAAAAATTCATGGTTGTATTTTGTCAACATAAATGTGTTTCTAATATTGTTGTTTGCTGAAAGTGACACGAAGCGAATTTATCAAACATGAAAAATATGGCTAAAAGCTTTTATATTTAGAAGGCCTTGAAGACTTATTCATAATTGAAAAAGATTGGTTCCATTTCTTTAATATTCTGAATTCTCAGTTAAATTACTAATTCAATGGATTAGCAAATAGTAACAAAGGCTGGCGCATCTTTCCCAGTTACATTCTCTATCCTGCATGATGACATCAAGCTGACAAACCCTTAAATTTTCTAAGCACTTGTGCTTTACCAATATAAACTCATGAATTGTTCATCAAGATTAATTCTCTCTACCAATAGAAACTCATGAACTGTTCATCAAGATTAATTCTCTCAAGTCTCAACCACTCGATACTGAGAACAGATTTTATGAACTTCCACAATGACTGAAGTAGATCAATGTGAATCATATACTACAGTTGGTGAAAATAGCCTTGACGAAACCAGAATTAGATCTCCAATGCATACAGACTAGAATTTCATGAAAAAGCTGCATCGGCATTGTGTAAGACAAGCACAAGCCTACCACATCGTCAAAGCCATCAAGCAATGCTCACACGAACGACGAGGAGAACGAGAAAGAGTTAATGTATCTTTCTGGGCATTTCATTGCATATAGACTGCTTCTAAATTTGCAAAGCTCTATGCATCTATTGAACTTTAAAAATCCCTCCACACCTGACAATGTGACACACATTGAATAATTGTTCAAGCCAAGCAGTGTGCAATGGAATTACTCCAAAGCTGTTGAAAGTAAGCATGGATATCCTAAGTTCTCAATGCCTTCAAGCAATGCTCAAACATGAGAGGAGTACAAGAAAGAAAGTCATTACACCCTTGTGGGCATTTCACCATATATAGTTTGATTCTTGATTTGCAAAGCTCCATGCATCTATCAAACTTTATAAACTCCTCCACACCTGTGATGGGATGCATATGGGATAATTGCTCAAGCAAAGCAATTTGCATTGGAATTAATATTTTAGTAGACAATTTTTATGAAGAAACTACTCCAAAGCCATGCTAGACGAGCACAGGTCTACTACGTGCCTAATTACATTAAGAGATGCTCACATGAAGGAGTATGGGAAAGAGAGTTCTCAGACCCTTGTGGACACTTCAAAAATGATATTTTGATTCTTGTTTGCAAAGCCCTAGGCATCTGTTGGACTTTATAAACCCCTCCAACCTTAAATATGTGAATGCATATGGGATAACTGCTCAAGCAAAGCAAGGTGTGGTGGAACCTTTTTTAGTGGACAAGTTTTTATTGAACCTACACCCAAGTTGTATGAATCGAACATGGGCTTACTACATTTTCAATGTTGTCAAGCATGCTCACATGAGAGAGAACAAGTTCTCATATCCTTGTGGACATTTCACCAAAGATATCATGCTTCTCAATTTGCAAAGCTCTAAGCACATATTGAGCTTTATAAACCCCTCCACATACAAAAATTGGATGCATATGGGATAATTGCTCAAGCAAAGCAACATATGGTGCAATCAAGTTTTTATTAGATAAGCTTTTATGAAGAAGTCACACCAAAGCCATATGAGGGAAGCAATTGCCCACTACATTGTTAATGCCATAAATCAATACACGATAAAGGTATACAATAAATAGAGTTCTCATACCCTTCATGAAATTTTACCACAAATAGCTTGCTTCTCAATTTGCAAAACCTCTAGATGTCTATTGAACTTTATAGACCCCTCCACACAAAATGATGGAACATATATGGTCTATTAATTCAAGCCAAGGAGCATGCGGTGAAGTTATTTTGTTATGAATATATGAAGAAGCTACATTGCAATTGTGCAAAGAAGCACAAGTCTACTACATTCTATATACCATAGAATGATGCTCACATGAAAGAGTAGCACATGAAAGAGAGTTCTCATAGCCATATGGGCATTTCACCTTATATAGCTTGCTTCTCTATTTGTTAGGTTGTATGCATCACCCATGTGATCATCACTTGATATATAGCCCAGTAATATATTTAATTTACATTTCACACTATGTTCTTTTATATTATTCCTTGAGTTGCATAATCGGATATTCCAAAACCTATCCTACACTTTTATGTAATTGCCATATCGAAGTTGGGTTACCATCAACTTGGTAACGTAGGCGCTAGCAAGAATCCACAGAGTGTTTGAGGAAGAACACAACCACGATACTGGGAAGAGCCCACTCGCAAGCCAAAGTGGATTGCACGATGAGCGACAAAGATGATACCAATGACACATGGAATAAAGCACGATGAAGTCAAACTGAACCATGATAGCCCCTTCCCCAACTATAAGGAAGTGTAGAAGGTAGACCTTATACAGAGCACCCTCACATTGAGGAAAGAGAGAGTGTCACCTTTGAATGTTTTGTTGGAACGAAGACATATCGAGACAAGCGATGACAATATCCTGACTATTAGGTTGGCAAATGGATTTTGATCACTTAAAATTGAGCACTTGTGGCCCTCGCAAGATGAGGAAAATCCTCACTCAAAGGGCATATTTTTCTAACAAGGAGAGAAGTGCATTTCATGTGGAAAAAGCTTGGTTAAAGACCTGATTGCAAAAAACAAAAGAACAAGAAATCACTTTGAAGCATGACAAAGTTAAGCATGTCAACACAGTACATGATGACATAGCACATGACTATTGTGTGTGACAACACGTTTGACAAAGTTGCAAGGGACCAAGTTGTGAGTTAAGAGACTGCAAAAGACATTCTAGCACTAGAGCGATTGCAAGGAGATGAGTCCAATGGTGTACAAGATGCAAGTCCAACACAAAAGCAATTGTAAACTACTATGTGACCATGCAGTAACAACAATCAACCAAAATAGGACTATACGCAATGGCGATCACAAAACCTTAATGTTGATATTGAAACAACAAATAAACAAAGGTCGTTGATAGTAAACTCAAGGAGTCAATAATAATGGTTCAAATAGAGCATCCATACAATGTTAGCTCGTTAAAGTCCTTTATTGGGCATGTGGGGTGCTACCAGAGGTTCATCCAAAACTTTGCAAAGTTGTCGAATCCCCTTGATGTTTAGATGAGGAAGAGTGTTCCTTTTAGGTGGACAAAGGAGAAGCATAAAAATTTTAAGGAGCTGATCAGTGTGCCCATTTAGATCCTTCTAGATTGGAACAATGAGTTTCAAATTCACATTTATGTGATGGAACAACAAGTCAATCGTGGGTTGGATCAGCCCATTTATTTTAACATTTACTTATGTGACTAGCAAAGAACTACTGGACAACAAATCATGAGGCATTGGGTGTGACCTGTACAGTGTAGATTTTTTGCCACTACCTACATGTAAATCCATTCACATTTTATGTCGAATATCAAGCATTGTTGTACCTAATCAACAAGGAAACTATTCATCGGTGAGTCACCAAATGACTCATCAAATTGCAAGAGCTTGTGTTTTTGTCGCGGTTCCACCCAACAAGAAGCATGTTGTCACTGACCAACCATCCCAAATACATTCAAGAGAACCTATAGGATGAGGGATGTAGTGTTACCATCTTGATACAAGCACATATGGACCTATCGATCAACAAGGTCCCTACCAAGAGAGCTGCCAAGAATAGAATGTAAGAAAATTCTACACAAATTGAGGCCCTTTCAACAAAGAGTTTGACAAAATAAGCGTACGTGCAAATAGGATGTTCGGGTAATTCAGATGTACATATAATTTAGATGTACATCAATGTTCAAGTAATTACAATGTCATGTAATTAGAGTGTTAAGGTAGATAGTTAGGGTTAGATACAAGGAAGTAGCAGAAGTGGAAACTACCTCCCCTTTCCCAAGAAAAATATAAACATGCCCTCTCATTT